>OZ010574.1:123759426-123804426 GCA_963932145.1 Acanthosepion lycidas | reverse complement strand
CAATGGCGTCGACCTCTCTGAGCTTTTGGACGTTAGGTTATTACCTGGTAAAATATGGAAGTGAAGAGACAAGAATATTGTGATTTCGAACTGCCTGTGCTTCCTGATTTGTGTGCTGCTGTCATCCTTGAGCAAGACATTATGTGGCAACACAAATAGTATCTCTGTGAAATATCGTGGAAAATCCCCCCTTTAAGTGTGTGCTAACTGACTACCTTTTCTATTCCTCCTCATCAACTCTGCGCTTATCTTGCTGAGAATTGCAAGCCAATAGCTATTAAATCAAAAAAATACACTAAGCAAGATAAAGAATTCTTCACTGCTGAAGTAAATAGACAACATTAAGAAGGAAATATTGAGCTCAGCACTTCTCCTTGTTGAGCCCAGATCATAGTGACCACGAACAAACAACATAAAAAGAGGATGGTGGTGGAATATTCATAGACAGTTAACAGATTCTCTGTGTTGATAAGGGCGTATTGTTTTATAATTTGGAGGAAATTTTCAAAAGTGGCAAAGCAGTGCCTCCAATCCTTTTCAGCATTCTTCGAACTGGGGAGAGTTTCATGTATCTGAGGTCGCAGAATTTTGTCCATATTTCTCAGAGTCCAAGATAGCGTTACTGAAATGTCTTATCTCGGTAGCGCGGAATAAATTGTAATAAAACACATGGAACAGAGTAACTCAAAGTAAGGCCGAAAATGGAGAATGGGTTGTGTCTGGTCTTCACTGTCTATCTTATACCTAGGTAATCTGATTCACAACCAATTCACTCGTTACAATTTACGCATTCACCACAAAAACTTGTCCGTCACCAATCAATCGTCTATATACTATAATACCGTATTCTCTCAGGGCGACATACAAAAACGCGCCTCAAGACTTAAAAATTTGATGACAACAAAAATTTATACTTAAAAATTTATGGATGATTTACAATGAGAGGGGAGCGGATGAACTAATAAACAAATTAAATGTCAAAACAAACTAAGAATAACTGATGTTAGTTGGTCCCGTCCAGCCCTCAAAAAGGAGAGGCCACTGTATTCTGCCCTACGACAGAGTCAAGAGGCTCTCTTGCCAAGGGAGAGGGAAGGGAGAAAGTATAAACAGACATGGGAAATAAGTAAACCTGACCCAGTCGAGATGAAAAGAAGGTCACAAAACAAACTGGGGAGAATGGGATTCACAACCTGGATCATAACAAAAGCTATAACCATGAAAAGGCCGGGAACAACATTTACTCATTAACTAGGTACTGAAAGCTTGTCTAACCTAACCAGGAGAGGCCTCTGCATGAAACCACACCGATGTGAATTAAGTAGGCATGAAAGAAAAAATCAAGACTAACCCCGTTCGCACGAACCACCATTCGCTAAAGACTGTCGAATGCAAGCGTTTTCTATCAGGTCTAATCTTCATCTTGAGCTGATGCTTAAAGAGTCGGATCAGATATTGATGAGAAATATAGTTGCTTCGCAACACTTCCTCGTCTTGCGTCGTCCAAATCACCATTCGGACCTGGGCTAGCAGTGCTAGAAACACCATTCGTTTCACCCCAGAATATGAGGGCGACACATTGTTACACGCGTATGCGTGATCAATGAGCACGAGGTTTTCGGGAGCGATACGGGCCGTCAACTTGCCAACATGATCCAATAAGAGACGGAGTCGAGGACAATGGTAGAAGGCGTTCGAAGCCATTTCCTCTAGGCCAAGGTCACCTCGTTCACAAGTCTGGCAAACCCGCCAAGCCCCATATGAAGGCCTTGTCATTGAGAGATAGCCTATTCCGAACCAGTCGCCAGGTACGCGAAAACTCAGGGTTACTGAGGTAATCTGCCGTTGGCGCCCAAGGAGCAAAACTCTTTCTGGTCTTGGGCGCCAGTCACTGAAACGAGGAATGATCGTTAAGGCATATCGACACTCGTGAAGGAAGTCTGATTGATCCTGGGGTGTACGACGACGTTCACTCCGCGAGATGGGAGGATGGATAGTAAGGAAATGTAACACGTCTCTTACAATCCCTGCCATAATTGAATCCCCTGTCAATGCGCAGCGTAGGAAAGTCACCCTCGAGGCGAGCTTGTGACTCTCCAAGTGCGGCATTCCCAGCGCCCCATGAGAAGGAGGTTCTTATAATCCTTATAGAGAGGAAATACAGACAAGCAGTAAAGGACAAGAGGAAAGACGTAAGTGGCACACGCCTCCGCCCTTCGCTTCACGGACAACTTTCTTCGTCGCCAAGTCTGACCAGCTGCGTCGACCTTTGCCAGTAATTCTGACCAATTTTTCTCCAGCTGGAGGTCGGGTTCAACCCACACACAGTCCGTCCAACTAAAGATACCCGGTATAGACTCCATTCCAGGCACCTAACCGCAACTGGGAGAGTTGTCGCAGTTAATCTTGGCCCCTGTCACCTTTTCGCACCGTTCAAGTGCCTTCAGTACCACCTCAATGTCGCTGCGGAACGACACAAAAGTAGATACGTCATCGGCGTACGGAGAAACCTTGGATCGAGCCCCTCTAGGGACAGCAATTCCACGTACGGCCGAACTGCACGCCCTGTCCCTTAGCTGGTGAAGAAGAGGCTCCAACGCCAAAGCATAAAAAAGGGACGACAGTAAACAACCCTGACGTACCGATCTAGACAGCGCAAAAGCGCTCGACAGCCTCCCGTTCACCTGTAACACAGCACTGGGCGGGGATAGAGCAGCCTGATCCAGCGGCAGGACAGTAGCAAATAAGCGATGGTCAAATGCCTTGGTGTTTTTGAATTGTTGACCATGGTGGTGGTCCAAAGCATCTCTCTCTCTCTCTCTCTCTCTCTCTCTCTCTCTCCCTATATATATATATATATATATATATCTGTTTGAGCTCTCTAAGAAAAGGGTTTTTTAAAAAAAGCGAAACCGTTTGTCCATGGATGACTATGTATATATATATATATATATATATATATATATATATATATAGATAGATAGATATTTGTTATATAGGAATAATGTGTCGCTGCCGACACTTGAGTTTGAACATAGATCGCCAGTGGGCCAACAGAGGCGATCCCATTATTGAATTAAGTGGATCACGTGACCATAAAGCAAACGCATATATAGGAAGTCGCGTGATGTCTACTCTATCCTGTATAACTATTCGATACTTGTCTGTTTTGGGTCTAGCGAAAGTTCGTCCAACAAATCAAACGCTTAGTCTTTTTAGTTTTTATTTATATTGTACTTACTTTTGAACCCTTTGTATTTGATTTTCAGTTTGTTTTGCTCTTTGTGTATTTGCAAACTTTAAGTTTTACCGCATTTTTGTGTTAACCCCCTCCCCTTATATTTTTATTCATTTTTAAATTAATTCTTTTGTTTGTCTTGTTTTAATTTTGTATTTGTTTGTTGTTGTTTTGTTTATCCCGGACTGGTTATTTGTTTGAATTCTTTCCTTTAAGTATTATTATTTAAGTTTCATATGTGGTGAAATTAATTAAAAAAAAAACTGTAAAAAGAAAAAGAAACTGTTTTTTTCGTCGTAATAGTGCACGGCACTATTATGGCGGAGTTAACACAAGCACCGGAAACCCAAACATCGGTGATGACTGAAAATCTATCACCAAAAAAATCGGCCTGGGCAGAAACCCGGCCCAAAATGGACGTGGTATATTATGCAGAGCTGCGGAAGAAATATGTGGAGTACACTAAAGGGAATGAGCTCCTCACTTTACGGGAAGCCTTCGACACCGTGAATGTAAAGACTATTTCCCTGCTGAGGACTGACATAAAAAGTAGGAATTTAATTGATGTCAGCAGGGAAACCATAGAGGAAGCCCTTAAGAGCCTTAATATTGTACCCAAAATTTTGGCAAGACGATTGAGGGTGCTACGTGATTTATTGATGGCAACAGAAGAACAAGCTAAGAAGTTGGCCGGAAGGCATTTAACTTCAACGACACTCCGACGTCAAACAGAGTATATGGGCACCCGAAGAACAAATGTAACAGTGCATGGGCTGCCTATATACATCTTGGAAGATAGGCTGGGGTCCTTTTTTCCAGTATGTAAAGGTGGAAAAGGTATCAGGAGTGGTCAGCAAGGATGGAATTGCGACGGATGATGTGGGAATCGAAATAACATTGACCCGTAAGAATTTTACTGACATCCTCATCATAATATTGTGCAGGGATAGAAGGATGTTGGTTCTGGTAGAAGGACGTTAACCCTATTGCTGGTCGTGTGGGATCTCGGGGCACATGGCCAAGGCGTGCCCCGTAAAGAAAGCGACACCACAACCAACAGTAGTAACAACAGCAGCAACGACACCAACAACAACAGCTACATAGGCAGAACCCGGCAAGGCACCTGGTGATGGTTGAGAGGAGATGGTGACTAAGGAACGAAAGCAGAAAGCAGGCCCCTCGTACCCACAAAAGGAAGTCCCACCGAAGCAGCAGCAGCCACCAAAGAACAACCATAGGAGCAAACCGAGCAACAGCAAAAGCAACAAAAACCAAAGAGCTCATCAGCAAAGAAAAAGCAACAATACACAACAAAAACGACAAGATACACAGCAAATATCGGACAATGATATGGAGGTGGAGGAATTGCCTTCAACACGGTCCTCTTCCTTAAAAAGGAACAGGAAAGATGAAGAGATACAAGTTAAAAAGCAAACTGGACGAAGTAGGGTGGAGAGGGGCTTGGAAAAAAACAGGTCCCTATCAGTCCCTGCTTCGCCAGAAAAAGATAAAGTCACTACTCCAGCATCTAGGAGCATCCCTACGTAACTCACTCGCGTTCCATTCCAACCCACCACTCCGACATTACTACACACACCCGCTCCCACAGTTTCGGATTCGTCATCTCTCCAACTCTCTTTTCTACACCTCTACTCCCGTCCACTTCCACCCCGCCACACCCAGACAAGGAGAAAAAGAAGAAAAAGAAACTGTTTCGTAAAGTAGAGGATATATGCAGAGTGGACAGGGGGATAATTGAGAAGAACCTTTCCACTCGCAAGAGATCTTGGGTCCTCTATTTAAATTTCCTCCGTTGATGACAAATCAGTGAAGGACCCTAATAATTTTCCTCGGGCCCCACGGGTTATTGCCCTCATTAGGGACACTGGGAAATACCTTAGGGTATAGACCCATCTCTTCGAGGCCAGAGAGGCCTACCCAGAAATAAGGATGGTCGAGTTGGAATCCTCAGATCTGATTAAATTACATAACTTTTGTGCTGGAAGGGTCCCGGTACGTCTCTACCCATGGTTATATAGAGCTCTAAAACTAACTTACCCACGGACGTTGGCGATATTGTCTTAGATGAACGGATGACGACAGAGTTAGGGACTGGTAGCCTAGGACAATCCGTCAGATTTCCGGACCGTATGTGAATAGGCTAATTGTTATTTTTTCTATTCTGCAGATTTAAAAGATGTCAATCAAGTTAGCCAGTCTGAATGCGAAGGGCTTGAGGGATCGGGGTAAGGTGGCCCGCCTGCTCCGGGATCTCCTGTCTTTCGGCATGGATGTCGCCGCGATCCAAGAGACCCACTTTGTTTGCAACGTCGATGCGTGTGTGTTGTCTAGCGACTTTGTCGTTTATTCAGCATATGGAGAACGACAGGCCAGAGGAGTTTCTTTGCTGGTGAGGCGACGCTGGATGCGAAGTTGGACCTTGTGCATACCGATACCGAGTACCGGTTGATCGTGGCCGATATTGCCGTGAGAAGTGGTTCATTCCGGGTCGTTGCAGTTCATGCTCCCAACGACCAGGAGGAACGATCTCGTTTCTTCGGCGATTGGGGCCGTTCCTGGTGGATTCAACGCACCTAGTATTAATGGGGGACTGGATGGTATCCTGGACCCCAAGTTATAGAGGGGGCGGGGAGCTAGTGGGAGGAAGGACGATAGTAGTCTGGTTGATCTAATCAACGATTTTGGTCTCGTTGATAGATACCGGGTCGATCACCCCGGGTGGGGGGAATGTGGACGTGGGCTCTTAATTCGCCTTTTACCCAGGTAGTTAGCTACCTGGATAGAATGATAAAGAGGACCCGACGTAGACTTGTTAGATTTTCCCACATTCCACTGAGTAGGCTATTCGGATCACAAACTCGTTTGCGCCCTGAATTGTATTTGAGGCTGTCGCACATCTTTGTCCCAATTTTGACAGTGGTGTTCAACAACTGGTTCCGGGCGGGGTCCATGCCCAACCGCATTTCCAGGGGTGTGATCACGCTGTTGAAAAAGGGCCAGGATCTTTTGCGGTATTTAGATAATTATAGGCTCATAACTCTGCTAAACATGGAGTTAAAGTTTTGGCCAAGATCTTGCAGGAGCGTTGCAGTCAGTTGCCGAGTCTCTGTTGGGTCTTGAGCAGACTTGTGCTGTGAGGGGCCGAAGAATTCAGAGAAACCTGCATCTGATCCGCACGATAATAGAGGGTGTAAAAGATGACGATGAGGCCCTGCTGATCAATTTAGATCAGTCCAAGGCCTTTCATAGGGTTGACCATAGCTACATTGCTGCTGTCCTGCAGGCCGCCGGATTCAAACCCAACTTCTGCTACTGAATTAGCCTCCTGTATCACATTCCCAATGCTGTGGTACAGGTGAACGGGAAGCTTTCGGAAGCTTTTGCGATCTAGGTCGTTTCAGTGTTGTCCACTGTCACCCCTACTCTATGCTTTGGCGTTGGAGCCTCTCCTTCGCTGACTAAGGGACAGGGTGTGCAGTCCGGCCCTACGCGGAATCGCCTTTCCTGGAGGGACTTGAGTCAGGGTTTCCGCGTACGCCGATGACGTATCTGCTTTCATGTCGTCCGCAGCGACATTGAGGTGGTACTGAAGGCGCTTGAACGGCGCGAAAAGTTGACAGGGGCCAAGATTAACTGCGACAAGTCGTCCGTCTTGCGGTTATGTGCCTGGAAATGGGGCGACCCTACGGGGCCCTTCGGTTGGATGAACAGTCCTCTCCGCTTTCTTGGAATGTGCTTTCGATCCGACCTCCAGCTAGAGAAAAATTGGTCTGAAGAACGAGCAAAGGTCGACGCGGCCGGTCAGACTTGGCATCGACGGAGGTTGTCTGGGAAGGTCAGAGCCGAGGCCTGTGCCACTTACGTTTTCCCGATTGTCCTTTATCTATTGTCCGTACTTCCTCTCTGTAAAGACTTTAGGAAGCCGGTCGAGCGCTTGCTATCCTCCGTTTATAGAGGGGACGCAAGCATCAGGTCGACAGACGTGTCTGTGCACAACGTCCGTGTCATGGGGGCGTTCTGGGAATGTCACACTTGGTGAGCCACAAACTCGCCTCGAGGTTGACGTTCCTACGCCTCGCATTCACAGGAGATTCGATTATGGCGGGGATTGTTAGGGACGCGTTCCCTTCCTTACTATTTGTACCCCCATCTCGCGAGTTGAGCGCCATCGTAAACCCCGGGACCAATCGGATTTCCTCCGCGAGTTTCGGTCGGCCTTCCTGGCTATTCCTCGGTGCAGTGACCTTTCTCAGCCAAGGAAGGTCTACTATGGTCTTCTAGTGGAGGGGGTCGCAAAGGATTCTCTACGTGAGCGGTTTGACTTGTTTGATGAGCAGTTTCGCTCTCGAGCGTCAGCGGCGGATTATCTCAGTAACTCTGAGTTTTCGCTTAACTGGCGATTGGCTCGGGACAAGGTCTTCATATGGGGCTTGGAGGATTTGACACACTGTGAACGGTGAGGCCTTGGTTTAGAAGAAACGACTTCGCACGCCTTCTACCATCTATTTATGGGACCATGTCCGTCAGTTGAAAGCTCGTCTCGCTCCCAAAAAGCTCGTGCTCACCTATCGCGCATACCCGTGTGACAATATGTCGCACCCGTATTCCGGGGTGAAATGAATGCTGTTTCTGACGCTGCAGGCCACGGCCCGAATGGTGATTTGGACGACGCGACAGGAGGAAGTCTTGCGAGGCAACCGTCTTTCTCATCAGGATCTGATCTGATTATGTGAGCATCAGCTCAATATGAAGAACAGAACTGATAGAAAACGCTTGCATTCGACAGTCTGTAGCGAAAGTTGGTGACTGAAGCGAGTTTGGTTTATTTGAACGGGGCTAGCCTTGATTTTCTCTTTTAGGTTAACATATGTCACAATGTGGAGGTTTCCTGTGGAGCCCTCCCCTTGGTTAGGTTAGACAAGCCTTGAGTACCTAGTTAATGTGAGTAAGTGTTATTCCTGGCCTCTCCCCGGCCACATCTTTGGTTATGTTCCAGGTTGAGATTCCCAACCTCCCCAGTTTGTTTTTGCTCCCTTTTTATCTCGACTGGGTTAGCTTTATATTTTCCCATGGCTGTATATTTTTTATCCTTTTTCCACTCCCTTATCGAGAGAGCTTCTTGATTTTGTCCAATGGGCAGAATAAGGCGGCCTCTCCTTTTTGAGGGTACGACGGGCCCTAATAACATCAGTTATGTTTAGTTTACTTTGTGTTGATTTTTAGTTTATTATTGGGTTCATCTCCCTCCCTTCTCATTCTTCATTTTTAGATTTTTATGTATTATAATTTATTATCATTAAATTTTTATGGCATGGGGCGCGTTTTGTAGGTCCCCCATGAGAGGATGCGGTATTGTGGTGTATGGAGGATTGATTGGTGACCGACGAGTTTGTATAGTGAATGTGAAAATTGTAATGAGTGAATGGGTCGTGAATCGGATTAGCTAGGTATAGGATAGGTCGTGACGACCAGCTTCAATCCCTCCCCTTTTTAGGCCATGTGCCAAAATTGTATTTTCATACAATAAATATATCTATATTACTATTCAGGCTGCTATTCTCTATCTATTCGCTATACTATTCCTCGATTTGGATCACTATTCCAGCGAGTATTATCGAGCAAATACTATTTAGCATGAGAGATATTCGAAGGCGTCTGACACCAGTATTTTTCAATGGCGATACTATAGTTGCATCTACGATTCCAAGTCTCTACTACAACGAGCATTTCGAAAGTGACAAGTATTCGTTGACATTACAAAAATGGCAACGAGTGTTGTTTGACATCACGAAAGCGGTGACAAGGATTCGCAAGGATTCCTTGAACTTACACGAGGATTCGTTCAGCGGAGTTCAGCAAAATGAAAAATCTAAAAGCTATCATGGTCCAGATGTTGACGCCACAGAAGCAACAACAAGAACAACTGTTGCAACAACAAAAATTACAGGAAAAACATTTACAGCAACAAAAACGATAACATGTAAAGCAGTTACAACTACAACAACAGAAGCTTTTTGAGTTGTTTACCAAAACCCTGGAAGAAAAAACATCAGATTAATTTTCTCCAAGTTCTGTTGTTAATTCAGTCAGCGAATGTGTATACAGTCCAGACGAAGCCATAAATTTTCCAGCTTATTATACAAGATACGAATGGATCTTCAAAAGGGATTGTTCGCATTGTAATGATGAAAAGATAGTTCGGTTATTATTAAGGAAATTGTCCCCTCCGAAACATAAAAAATATGGGAATTATATTTTTCCGAAAAAACCTGGGGAGATAAATTTTGAGGAAACTATTCTAATTCTATCAAAAATGTTTGGTGATAGAAACTGATTATTTAATACACGACGGCAGTGTCTTAACTTTGTAAAATCCGACGATGAAGATTTTGTCACTTATGCAGGCGTCGTGAATAGAGACTGTGAGAAGTTCAAGTTAAATGAATTAACTCTTGATTTATTTAAATGCCTAATATTCGTACAGGGTTTAACTTCTAATAAGGACGCGGAGATAAGATCCAGGATACTTACAGAATTCGAATATCAACATATTGTCAATTTGAAGAATATCAACGTATTGTCAATTTGAAGAATATCAACGTATTGTCAAAAGAGGAAAAAGACAAATCACATGTACATAGTGTCGGACCATCTAAGAGGAAAAACTAAAACGTTTTTCAACTCCTAAAAGAACAAGAAAAAAAAAGACGATAACCCTACCTCAATACCTAATACTTGCCATGGTTGTGTAGGTAAGCATTTTAAAAGTGATTGTTTCTTCAAGAACAAAAATGTTATGAATGTGGGAGATTAGGACACAAAAGTACGTCTTGCAGATACAAAAATGGAGAAAAAATGAAATGTATTTAAACATTATAAATACAAGAAGTAACAATACGAAGCCTAAAGAGGAAATTAACAAGATATCTCAAGAGATGAAATTTGTTTTTGTGCGAATTAGTGATGTAAAAATAAAATTGCAACCGGATACAGGATCTGATATCACTAATATAAATGAACAAACATGGAGAAAATGGGTAAACCATGATTATTAATTCCTTTGCGTATGGAGTCTCAGGAAAGAGATTGAATTTTTTGGGTGAATTCAGCTGTAACTTGTCTTTTGTGAGGGAAAACACAAAAGCGCTAGTGTTTGTATTAAAGAATACAGCTAATTTGTCTGGAACAGACGGGATTGCATTATTTGATCTTTGGGACCTTCCAATTAATTTTTTTGCAACAAAATAAATGTTGTTACGATCGGTGCTAATACGGCAACCGAAAAATTGAAAAATGACCGGCAAAAGATTTTTCTAGAAGTTTTCTCCGAAGGTCTAGAGACATGCACGATAGCAAAAGTTAAGTTTGAGTTAAAAGAGCATATAAAACCCGACATTTAAACAGAAAAAGGATGTACCTTTTACACCCTCACATACATGTAATCATGAATTTGAAGGCAAGAAAAAATTAGGAGTAAATTTGGAGTGATCTCAAAAACGAGATAACTGATAACTGACATCCATTAAAATGGCACGTAGAGAACAGTCTACTTCAGTAAGCGAAATAAAGGGTTCAGTTCGACATTCCAACCACCCGAAGAAGGTCGGAGTGTACAATGCCTGAAACGTTTTTAATAAATATTTCGACAAAGATGGGGACAATAGTTCGAATAATATAAATAATGTATATGTTGATATATGTTCTTTTTAATATAAAATGGAGAATGTTAACTAATAAATTTCCTAAAAAGTAAAAAATTAAAACACTATGTTTTTAATATATTTGAAATAATTTTTATATATATTTTCTTTTTAATATAAATTAATAATTATATCTCTTAATATTGAATGTGTTAATATACGTTAAAACATTCTCCCGAATTTCTATGTCTACTTTCTTGATAGAAACCAAAGTAAATATTCTAATATGAGTAAAGTCACGTGTTAGGGTAGGTCGGTTTTGGAACTGTAAAAAGAATAACCCAAGGAAAGTTGCAAAATAACGCCAAAAGTTACCACAAAAAATATTTTTCTTCAAAACTTCGTATTTATTTGAGCAATCGAACTTAAAGACAAAATAAATTGCAATTTTTATCATCATAACGGTGTCACCGGAGACATGCGTATGTTAAATTAAAACCTAGTCTTAACGAAGAGAAAATAGAAAATAACGCTTAATAATGGATATTTTTGAGTTTATTATCTATTCTCCAATGAAATTAAATGAAAATACTACAAATAAAAAATAAAACACCCTAAAATATTTAGTTTAAAATACAAATAACTCCTCATGAACGGCGTCGTTTTTACTGAATATTTTTTCCGGTAGTAATTACCTCCTCTTGTATGTTCGTTTTATTTTTGTTTACGCTTTAAACTAGCGCAAATATCTATTTTATTTTTCATCAAAATATACTTAACTATTTAAAAAAATACAACTTTTATAATTATTGTAATTTGTTTATATTTTGAAAATTAATGTTTTATTAAAAAGCCTGATTACAAGCTAATCCCGGAATTAACTCTACTTTTATGTAAAGAAACATTACTTTTAATTTAATAATGCATTTCAAACTTTATTTTCCAATTTATTTTGAAAAATATTTTTGTATAATTTCTGATAATACATATATTTTCTTTGTCAGATATTTTAATAAAAATGACAGGAAAAAGCATCCCAAAGCATACCGTGAATTTTTGATAAGGCTAGCCGCTATATAGCCTTATCAAAATTCCACGGTATCCTGTTGAGTTGATCAGGGGTGATATATCTTATAATCTTGGAGCCAGCCTTGCCAAAGCATTGCTCTTAGATTTGAAGGCTATGAGCTTTCTTGTCCCCAATATTAATATAAAAAGAGATTTATATAGATAAATGTAAAATTGATAGAGCAAATGTTAAGGTGAAAACATCAACAGCATGATGAAAAGGTGGAACATTTTTGTATTGGAGTTGATGGGAAAATTAATTTTTATATTCTTTCAAGAGTGGGGAGCAAACCAAGAAAAAATTAAAAAGAATCACAACTATCAATTTTAAAGCTATGCACTGGAGACAGTTAAAAGATCTGTCATTAAGTGGAGTTTGTGAACCACCACTCACAGAAGAATTTTCTGAAAATGAACTTCGGGAATAATTATTAAATGGTACGAAACTTGACTTGCCAGATTTGCCCGCACATTCTCAAAGCATGGAACGGGCAGTCAAGTTAACAACAGAAACTTCCCAATCTGTGTATGGCTTTGATGCAAGGCACCAGCACATAATATCAAATGCTTTGTGTCAGAAATTGAGACCATCAATTTCATCTGAGGGTTCTTATATGGAGCTATTTGACTCTATATATTAAGCTCTATTAAACTATTTTTATTTTTTCATATTTGTTTATTTTTTGTTGTATTTTCATTCGAAATAGAAAAAAATCAATTTTTTAATGTATTCAACTAATACTGCTTAATTCATGAGGTAAAAAAAACAGCATTTCAAAATCGTCAGTGATAATGGGGGCGGGGGGAATTTTCAATTTGAAGTTTATTTATAATTTCTACATTTTATTTAATTTTGATAAAACAATATAACAATCCCAGATTTAAATAGTGAAATTGTTTGTTTTTTAACAATATTTAAATCCAAATCTTGCAAAATCGTGGATTTTTCAGTGCATTTTTGTCTACGATCTTTGATGCCAAATGCTCAAAAAACTGTTGACGTGACAGATCTAATTTTTTGTATCAGTACTTAATAGGTCTATACACAACTTTCGGTACATTATTCTTTTTGATATTTTAAAAAAAGTCAAAAATCGACCTACCCTAGTGTACGTGTATCTGTCTTCTGTGTCTATCCTCATGTCTAGAGGTTACTACTCTTTCTTTACCTTCTTATATCTGCCTTTTTTCTTCTTCCTATTTGTTATTTTCACTATTTCTTTTCCTTTTTCTTTTTTTCCGTTTGTCTTCCGTTCTTTTACTCTGCCTTGTTAAAAATTACTTAAGACCATGGTTTTCATTTTTTTTCTCTTATTACCTTGATCGGTTTGATGATCCTTACAACTTAATCTTAACTTGTTAAGGTGAAATGATCATAACTATGAGATCATTTTAATTATTATTGTATGTATTTTACATTGAGTCCTCTTTTTTGATCAGTTTTAATATTTTATATTAGAATTTACTTGTATTAAATACCAACGGATTATTACCTATATATATATATAAATATATATATATATATATGTGGGGGGGGGGGTTATCGTTCCCTTGCACCCACAGTAAGTCGCCACGCTAAGTTTAGGCATGAATAACCTAATGACCTAAAGATTAGAGAAAATTAATTAATAAATTCCTTTCTTATCGGGATGTGAGATGCCGCCGTTCGTACTTGCGTAGACTCTACATCCTAGTCCTGCCGAAAAGAATCGCTATGAGATGCCATTTAAATGTATAATTCTAGTTTTTTTTCTTGTATAGACTCAAGAGAAAGAATTTGTCAAATTTAACGTAGAACTCAAAAAATGATTCCAAGTTTTGTGAAATATTGAATTGTATAATAGAATTGTAGAATATATGAATAGCAAATTGACAACTATATTTCAAGAAACAGCAGAGATAACAAACAAAAGAGACAAAAACATAAACAAAATGAAGAAGCTTAAAAATATGAATTTAATAAAGTGAAGATAAAATGAAAACACAGAATTACACATACTAATCTACGAGAGAGGAAAAAGTAAAAAATATGTCACAAATTGTAAGAACTTGGAAAATTCTCGATCAGGACTTAGCATAGATAAAGAAATCCTTGCATTGTAAGAATTAGATAAATTGAATGTAAAGACAAGTTGTTAAAGAATTTAGGAATACTACACAAACCTGTATGCATCTAAAATTAAAATTCTCTGAAAGCCTGTGACATCCGTGAAGCCAGTTTTATTTTACTTTTATCCGACTTTCAATTTCTTTTTAGATTATTCAATAATCTCAGGTTAATGTCTTCACAATTTCCAATGTTAATGTCATATCATTCAAAAGCTTTGCAATATCTTGACTATTTTCTACGTTATATTTCTTGACAATAGGATTTATGCAGCTGCATTGAAAAACAAATACACATATAGATTACATTTAGTTCATTTTTCTAAATGTAACTGGCTAGACTATAAACACAAAAATATATATATACAAGTGTAAGGTACTTTAATATCAATGTTCAAACATTATATTTTCAAAAAGGGGTCAATACAGAGTAGAGATTAATAATAATTATTATTAACAATTATAGCAAAAACATGTTATACACCGCTACATAAATGCAATCATGTTTCTTCACTGCTTTTTCAGGGGGTGGTGGTCAACTGGGAATAAATGATCATTCCAAAGTTTAAAAGCAAAGATACCCACACAGGGAAGGGGGAAAGGGGAAAAATCTAAATTTATAATATGCTTCGAGGTGACCTTCAGTAAATTAATCAGGTGTTGGAGCTATCATGACTTTGAAGTTAACTTCCGAGTTGGATTCCTTTTGGCTGTACAAGATATTTGGCATCACAATCAGATGTTAACTGTCAAGCTTGACGCATTCGATGGTATTAACAAACTAACATAGGAATATAATCTATGAAAATGAAAGCAAATGTTATATATGTATGTAGGTATGAATATATATATGTATGTATGAATATATATATATATATGTATGAATATATATATATGTATGTGTATAAGTATATATATATGTATCTATATATATGTATGTATGTATATATATATATGTATATATATGCATGTATATATATATATATATATATATATGTATGTATATATATATATATGTATGTATGTATATATGTATGTACATATATGTATGTATATATGTATGTATATATATATATATGTATATATATATGTATGTATATATGTATATATGTATGTAAATATATATGTATGTCTATATATTTATGTATATATGTATGTATATATATATAGGTATATATATATATGTGTGCTTATATATATAAGTATATAGTGATCCATATTTTTTTAATAAAATCTAATCTTTCGGCTTACATAAGCCATTATCAAAGATGCCAATTACAACTTATTAAACAATATACGGATCTCTATAATATGTATATTAAACGATATACGCATCTCTATAAATATTCTTAAATGTCTATAATTGGTAACAGAAGCCATTGGTTTATACCAACGGATTACCATACTTTATACTTCTCAATTAACTCTCGTGTGGTCATGTGTGACGTAATCAAAAGCGGTGCGATTTTCGCTTCTAGCGTCTTATATGCGCATGTTTATCGTTGCTTAGAAATCATCTATGTAAACATTGACAAACTATCAACACTGTAGTGTCCTTATATATGTATATATATATATAAGTTGTAATAGACATCTTTGATAATGGCTTATGTAAGCTGAAAGCTTAGATTGTATTAAAAATATATGGATCACTATTGTGAATTTCTTTCTTTGTTCAACGATAACGTTATTAAACTTATCAGATGTTACGAAAATTTTTTACATAAAATAAATAGACAACACCTGTCTATAATATTTAACGTGTATCAATATATATATATATATATATATATATACGTATGTATGTACATATATGTATATATATGTATGTATGTACAGATATATATATATATATATATATATATATATATATATATATATGAACATATACAGGTACGCAAATCTAAAACGTAATAAAACACAAACACATACCAATATAGAAATTCGTACTCAAGCACTTAAACGCGTACTTACAACCGTAATAATCCATACGTAAACACACACATATATATATATATATATATATATATATATATATATATATATATATATACATATTGAGTATTCAGGAAGCAATCCTTCATTTATGCATGTCTCGTTAAAAACGACAGGCAAGATACCGTTATGCTTTTCTTATTATTTAATTCTACTTGTGTTAAACTTAACCGTAGTAACTTGTCTGTCGTTTTAATGTCAATTTATATATATATATATATATATATATATATATATATATATATACTATCTATATTTCTCATGTTGTCTGTCTATGTGTCTGTCGTGGGGGGTGTTACCTCGCACCCACCGCATTTCTCACCCTATTTCGATGCGGTTTTCACCACAAGTTTGCAAATGGCTGCCGTAAGGACATGACGGAGCCCGGTTTTTGAGTTCAGACTCAGGTTTCGAAAAATTGATAATCAGAAAAATCGATAATCGAAAATATCTGCTTAGAGAAGGAATGATCACATTTCAACCAAATTTGAGACCCTCTTAGAGTCTACCATTAGAAGTGTTGTCCAGAAGTTTCATGACCACGGACCCCTAAACAATCGATAAAACCCAAAATACCAGATTGAGCCTGAACCGCATGTCGGTTTATACCGAAAACCGACCGGATTTATGAGGCCACTGGGAGTCCCCATGTGACGTTTCAACTCTGAGCGCCACCCAAACAGTGTGCAAATCGACAATCAGTCAACCCTTAAAAAGGTTTTTCCAGTTGGGTATTTCCTAAATGCAGATTAGTTTAAGGTCACGCTATGCATGGAAAGGAACAGGTCAGTGCGTGCAATGGAGTGGAAGAAAAAATTTGACCTCAAATTCTGGAATGGGTGCAGGGCCATTGAAATTCGGCTTTTTTTTATCCCTGCTACCAGGTCTGACTTTGAGCCACAAATGACATATTCGACCTTGTCAACATACGTACTGAGTGAAAATGGTTCCGCCCTCAGCAGTCCATTTACAAATTCTTTAAACCTTTTCCCATAGCCCAGGCCGCATCCCAGACCTGACGATGAGTTTTTGCGTTAAAACAGCAGGTCTTCCTCTCAATACATTTCAAAGCTAATTTCGGCAAACAGTTAGGGGCTTTTCGTTCTCGCACAAACCAAATGGGCAAACGCTTCATTGCAGCTCCTTGCATTCTCATCGCCGGTATCACGTGCGTTAGAGCTAAGCTGCATATGCGTTGCTCTTGCCAAATCATGCGCGCGTGCGTGAATGCGCGCTAGCATCTTCCGTTTTGCGTGAGCTCATTCATTGGTCTAAATCATTGCCATTGTCCAGTCTACGCCAATCAATGAGAAGTCACGCTCCCTTTAAATAACTTCAGCGCGGCTGCATCAGCACTCACGTCTTGATTTGATCGCCATTAACACATGTCCTAGGATAAATTGACAGCTTCCTGCTACCTCATTTTATCTCCGCGTGCTGCTTCTACTGCACAGCCCAGTCCATACCTATTTCTAACTTTTTGTAGTTCAGTTTCGCTATTGGACAGTTAACTGCTGTCGCAAGTTACTTATTTACTCCGTCGTTTGCCCAACCTATTTTATCTCCACGTTACAGTTTTCACTGTAAGTTACTTCTCTTCTATCTTTACTACTCGGTCCAGTACACTTCAGTGTTTCACTACTTTTTAACCTTCAGCGCTTCAACATTTTGGTTGCGTAAACTTCCTACACCGACGTTTTCGTGCTGCCAGAAAGCACGGCCCATTTTTCACAGTAAGTTGAAGTGTACTGCCTTTACTACGGGGCCCAGTGCACCTCAGTACTTCACTTCCTATTTGCTTAAACGTTTGCATTACCCATTTTATCTTCGCATGTTGCCTTTACTGCGCAGCCGAGTCCATCTTAGCGTTCCATTCCTATTTTTTACCTTTTCGTAGTTCAGTTTTGGTATTAGACAGGTAACTGCTGTCACAAGTTACTTCTCTTCTGCCTTTACTACGCGTCCCAGTACACCAGTTTTGGTTGCGCAACCTCTTCCTACAGCGATGTTTTCGTGCTCCCAGAAAGCATGGCCCATAGCTAGGTGAAACTTTTTTCCATACCGCTCCACTGCATTTTTAGTTTTCGTATACAACCAAGTTGCATCGCTTCAGCATCGGCATCAAATTCTATTCGCATTCTTACATAGAATTTCTAAAACTCTTCAAATGGCTCCTACACGACGAACATCCGCACGTCAGTAACTGAAGACCCCTGATACCGTTAACGTTACACATGCAGAACAGACTACTGCGGAGGAGCACATAATAACACCAATTATAGATGATCATATAGCGTCTACTTCAAACTCTGATTTGAACTCTTCTGTGTGCTGTGGCGATGAACATCTCGGCAACTCTGCAAAGGCTGCAAAAACACCCAGGCGAGGCAACCTTAGCAGGCGTTCTAAAAAAGCCGCACCGGTTAAGAGGAAACAGGAGCATGATTCCATTGAGTGCGCTTCCTTGGGGGAGCAGCAGCTGGCGTCTACTTCCACTTCTCCTTTGCACTCTTGAGTGCCGTGGCGATGACCGACCCGATAGCTTTGCTAAGCATGCCAAAATACCATGGCGAGGCAACCTTACCCGGCGATCTAAAAGAGCCTCTGCGCCAAAGAGAAAGGGGGAGGAGTAAACCGACGTAGAAGCCTCTTTGAGGCTTTCCAGTCAATCTCAAAGGAGACTGTATGTTTTGTCAAATGAAAGGCTTTGTGAGCGGGTTCATCACAAGCGCTTTTGCGGTCTCGACAATGCCCGCATCGAAAAGCTACACGCTGACATTGCTGTAACTTCCATTCAACGGTCCCAAGCCGACGCCGCTGCACCTTCTGCTGCAAGGGCGTTGGAAAGTTCCGCGCAAAAGCGCACAAAGCGGCAACGCAATTTCAACTTCCACTGCTAGAGCTCTAGAAGGACCTACTGAAAGGCTTGAAAGGTTACAGACTGTTAACCAGCGCCGCCATGCACAGCGAGGGATCTGTAGCCCACCAAAGCAGTTTTGCTTTAAGCTGGCGTTCAACTATGAGCCAATTTCGAGGCTTTCCGGTCGCAAAGACCTCCAAATAGGATCTATGTCAGTTGTCTGTGGGCATTGCTATGCCAAAAAATGGCCTGGAGAGTCTACAGGTCTGTGTTGTTCAGACGGTAAGGTACAGTTGCCACCTTCTTGAGAGCCACCTACTCCGTTGAAAGCTCTGTAGGAGGGTTCCAGTCCAAACTCAAAACATTTCCTCGAAAATATCAGACAGTACAATTGTGCCTTACACATGACTTCTTTTGGTGGTAATGCCTTCAGCGAAGTCGGTTGCAATCCTACCTTCAAGGTTCAAGGTCAGGTTTACCACCGAATTGTGTCTCTTTTGCCGGAAACTGCCAATGATTCGACCTTTCTACAAATATACTTCATAGCCGACTACAATCAACAGGCAGATGCCCGCATGGGCATTATTCCCGAGAACGATACAGGTCAGGAGAATCATCCTGGCAGGGATATCATAATGAGTCTCCAACAAATGCTCCACGAGACAAACAGCTATGTCCGCAGTTTTAAGTATGCTCTCGAAAATAACACTTCTTCTGATTTCATTATTCTAATTGAAGCTGACAAACGGTCTCAGGGAGCGCACGAACGTCGTTACAATGCTACCGCAAGTAACGAAGTTTCCGTAATTGTCAGCGGTGATCAGCACAACAGACGTGACATTGTTATCGAATCGCGCGGCAGTAGGCTCCGAAGAATCAGTGAAACGCACCGGTCCTTCGATGTACTGTAATACCCACTTCTCTTCCCTTACGGAGAAGCCGGCAACTTTTCCATCTATTCATAGTAGACATGGCTGATAAGATGGAATCCCAAAGACTCTGTTACATCAGATTGAATCAGACCGAGTTGCGCTGCGACTATTACATTCACCTTCGCGATTCTTTACAAAAATGACGCTGATCCACGCAATATAGGCAAGATGTGCATACTACCTGAAAACATTCACAGGCAGTCCACGATAGATGCACGCGAGGACGCAAGACGGGATGACATACCTTTGTAAGTACGGCCGACCAGACCTATTCATAACTTTCACGTGTAACCCAAAATGGTACGCAATTGCTAAAGAACTTATTCCAGTGCAATCGGCCTACGACCGTCCAGACCTCATTGCGCGCGTTTACCATCTGAAGTTGGGAAAGCTAATGGATGTGATTACAAAGGGCCTGGTTTTTTGGGCTGTTTGCACACTATTGAGTGGCAGAAACGCGGCCTGCCTCACGCACATATACTAATTTGGCTGTGCGACAAGACTGAAACCACAGAAATCAATCATCTTATTTCTGCTGAAATTCCTGATCCGTCGGCTGATCCTTAATTCTACGAAATAGTGACAACTAACATGATTTATCAATTTTGGACAAATACAAGGATTTTTTTCTCTGAAGACATACTCAGAGAAGCGCAACTGCTGTGTCCAACAATGGCTCTTACATTCAACCATGAAATTTATAACAGGGCGCTTATAATCATTGAGAACCTGTTTGTTGAAATGAGGAGGGGATCTCTCGCCGCTATTGGGCTTCCAACGGCAGATCGTGTGGCTTCCTCCAGTCTCTCACCTGAGATTGTGCGGGAGACATCCTACTCTGTCGAGGAGCTCAACGACCATGTCACAACAAATGAGCCAAAACTTCTCAGACCAAAGGGCCGCTTACGATGCGGTTCTTGCATCCACCGGGCAGGATCCAGAATCAATGTCCTTCCTGGACGCGCCTTGGAGAACGGGAAAAACGTTCGTAACAAAACTGCTTCTTGCAGAAATTCGGCGCCATGGCGGAAAGGCGCTAGCAGTAGCGCCTTCAGGCATTGCTGCCACATTACTACCAGGTGGCCGAACAGTGCACTCAACGTTTATACTTCCGCTTGAACTGATTAAGGCAGAAACAGCTGTATGCAGTATATCCAAGCAATCAGGTCTAGCGGAGATACTCAGGTGATGTAAGCTCATCGTCTGGGATGATTGTACTGTCAGTCAAAAAACTGCACTCGAGGCTGTAACCCGCTCTCTGAAATATATTCGAAACTCCGATGACCTTATGGGAGGTGTAACTGTTATTCTATCCGGTGACTTTCGCCAGACCCTCCCCGTTATACCTAAGGGGACAAGGGCCGACGCTAATCGAGCGTGATTAAAATCGTCACAAGTTTGGCCCACTGTTAGTTTGGCCCACTGTTAGTTTGGCACCTTACCACCAACATGCGTGCATACCTAACTGGCGATGTTGGGTCCGCCGAAATTTCGAATTCATTATTAGCCCTTGGCGAAGGTATTATTCCAGAGGACACTAATGGATTTATAAACGTCTAAGTATGGTCTGCAGCGCTCACAACGCCAGCAACAACCAGGGAATCAGTTTTTCCTGATCTTCAAACCAACTACAAGTCATTGCATTCACATTACTACCGGGTGGCCGATACCGACGTCCCCTTCACTTTCAGAAGATCCCAATTCCCCGTCGCACCCGGTTTTGCTATGACAATAAGTCTCAAGGACAAACGCCGTCTGTCACTGGTGTACACTTAGAGGAGCAGTGCTTCTCACACGGCCAACTTTACGTAGCCTGCCCTCGAGTCGGCAGGCGTGAGGATGTGTTCCTTTATTCACCGTCACAAAAAGATAAAAATGTGGTCTACACTGAAGTCCTCAGCCACTGATATGCAAACTCCATTCCATTTTTCACATATATATATATATGTATGTATATACATACATATATATATACACATATATATGTATGTATATATATATATATATATATATATATATATATATATATATATATATATATATATGTATACATAATACCTACATCAGGAAAAACAAACACAAAACGGACACACAAACAAATATACTGTAAAGCCAATATGCACAGATGTCCATGCATAAAGACACCGCCGCACACACATGCATACATATATATGTATATGTGTGTGTGTGTGTGTGTCTCTTAAACATCCTGAAGTTTGTAAAGCAGCTGTTGTCCATCTAGGTGTTCATATTAAACTTTAAATCAGTAAATAAATCAGTAATATCTGAGTATTATATATATATATGTGTGTGTGTGTGTGTGTGTGTCTCTTAAACATCCTGAAGTTTGTAAAGCAGCTGTTGTCCATCTAGGTGTTCATATTAAACTTTAAATCAGTAAATAAATCAGTAATATCTGAGTATTATATATATATATATATATATATATGTGTGTGTGTGTGTGTGTGTGTGTGTGTGTGTCTTAAACATCCTGAAGTTTGTACAGCAGCTGTTGTCCATCTAGGTGTTCATATTAAACTTTAAATCAGTAAATAAATCAGTAATATCTGAGTATTATATATATATATATATATATATATGTGTGTGTGTGTGTGTGTGTGAGTGTGTGATGAAGATTTGGTCTTACGATACGCTATATTTATGGGTTAATGTGCTCAATATCAGGAATAGATAGCATGTCAATATAAAAGTGAATATTGGCATGAAGATTGTGTTTAAGCATGAAACTGACTGCCGCCGCCGGGTGTTGACCTGAATATTATATATATATACATATATATATATATATATATATATATATATATATATATATATGTGTGTGTGTGTGTGTGTGTGTGTGTGTGTGTGTGTGTATGTGTGTGTGTGGTGTGTGTATGTATGTATGTATGTATGTATGTATATAAAATAAATTTATGACCGCACATGTACAAAACAGAGTAAAAACGGCTTGAAAAAAACGCGGAACAAATCGAAAAAATTGAAAATATCATTTAAAATTGAAACCCTGAAAAACGAACTTCGAATTCGAGGAAAACAATAAAAAAGTATCTTTAAAAGTCAAGTAATCTTTTTATATAATATTATACACACACACACATAAACACACACATATGTGTGTGTGTGTGTGTTTAAGAATAAAATAAAATAAAACTTATCTTTGTTGATGCATTTCTTCCTATAATGAACTTGCCTTGACACATCAGACTTGATAAAGTTAAGTATAAGGTATATGCGTACATATATATAAGGTTGGTGTAAAAATAATGACGTAATAATGTAGTTTTTTGACGTTAGAAAATACGTCAAAAAACGACATTATTACGTCATTATTTTTGCACCAACCTAATATATATTAAATAAAATGGATTAAATCAGGCAAATATTTTAATATATTTTCTCTTTATACGTTTCTTTTATGGATACAACTTATTTATGCAAATGATTTAAATGTTTTAATTAAAAAGTATTAATTACATTTATCACCCTAATTGTTCGAGAGTTTATAGAAAATATGCGTTTAGACATATATATATATATATATATATATATATATATATATATATATATATATGCATATAAGGCTTGAACAAGATAATTGGAACAGGTTCAAATTGCACTCCTTTATTTCAAAGACCTATTATGTTAAAAACTTTAACTAAAACTTTGTAATTGCAGGTTATGTTTGTTGTAAATACATTTATTTATCTAATAAACTGTCTTTGTTTTATTTACTTTTATAATTTAGTAAAATCTAAGCTAAATATTTGAGCTCTCTGAGTTCGAAAATGGGGCAAGTTGGTGGAGCTCGCATGGCAGGAGCCTCGATCACTAAGGTTGCTGAACTGTTTGGTTTTTCAAGAGCTACTATATCAAGAACTATGACGCAGTTCGAGAAACAGGGCAAAACCTCTAGCAACCGTAACAATTCGAGCCGGACTTGCAAACTTACTGACAGGGACCGACGTGCATTGAAACGTAATGCGGCATAAAAATCATTGGACTACTGCGGCCAAAGTGACTGCTGAGTTGGATAATCATATGAATGGTCCAGTTTCTACTAAAACTGTTCGTCGCGAGCTCCATAAGGCTGGATATCATGGAAGAGCTGCCGTAAGGAAACCTCTTTTCTCAACTCGCAACATTCAGAAGAGGTTGAAGTGGTGCAGAAATCACAATGCCTGGTCAGCAGACCGATGAAAGCAAGTCATATTCTCAGACGAGTTCAGTTTTTCTCTTTTCCCAACTTCAAAGCGAGTTTATGTGTGGAAGCATTCTAAAGAAGCTTACAACCCTGACTGGAAGTGGATCAGTGAGAGTTTGAGCCACCATATCATGGAAATGTCTCGGTCCAATAATGGCCCTGCATCGTAGAATCAACAGCAAAGATTACCTAAACATTTTGGGAGATCATGTTCATCCAATGGCCCAGACTTTATTGCCTGATGGTGATTGCATCTTCCAAGACGATAATGTTCCAATACATACCTCCCGAGTGGTTAAGAATTGGTATGAAGAGCATGAAAGTGAGCTAGACCACATAGAGAAGCCTCCTCAATCTCCAGATATCAATTTTGTGAACATTTGTGGTGCATTTTTGAGCGTCAATTTAGGAGTCGCTATCATCCACTGTCGTGTCTCAAAGAGTTGGAGCAGGTGTTAATCGAAGAATGACTGAGAATTCTTCTGGATGAAGTCAGGAAGCTGTATGATTCCATTGCTAGACGTATTAAAGCTGTAGGTGAGGCTAAAGGAGGACCAGCTCCATATTAAATAAATTTTCTTTGAATTTAAAAAGTGTTTCAGTTATTTTGTCCAAGCCCTGTAAATGCACATACACCTACAAAAATGCAAGCACACATACAGGACTGTGTACAAATAACCATACATAAATACAAACAGACAGTCATAGTATATTCCATGTCCACAGAGAGCGGGCTTATAATCATATATATATATATATATGTGTGTGTGTGTGTGTGTGTGTATGTATATATATATATATATATATATATATGTGTGTGTGTGTGTGTGTGTACTTTCTGCATTTTCTTTGCAACTTAATTTTCTTATTTATCTTAAATAATGTTATGATGTTTGAAACTGTAAAAGTCAGCGAAATGGTGGAAGTGGCAATGATGGTGAAATTCTGCAGTGTTATCCTGGTAACATATGACAGCATTATTTGAAACATAATTGGAGCCTCTCTGTTATTCAGTGCTAGTCGCATTTTCTTACCTGAATATGCATATCATTCACTATGACCTTCTTTTGGTTCAATTTCAGTTTGCGAGAGAATTTTGGCCCTTAGTTTTGATCAAGCTATTGAGTCGATCTTTTGCGATTGTCATAAATGTTCCATTTCTCATTACAAGCTACTATTCGATCAAACATATATCATTCGATTTTCGCAGATGCATCATCAAACACACTTCAAAATGCTAGTCCCTGCCTCTCACTGAATTCATGTGGAACGCATTTATCGGGTTTCTTCACCTTGCTAATTTTATTGAAACGGTCCAATATAATAATTTGTTGTGAGATTTTTCTGACACTATAATGTGTTTTTTGTTCGACTAGTGCTTTCAGATGTCGATTTTCAATCGCTGATGGACGCCCACTAATATCTTGATCTTCAAGACTTGAATCCCCACTGCAGGACTTCAGAAACCCATGTCGTATTGCCCGATCACAAGTGGATCCCTCACTAAAGCTCTGTTAAATTTGGCAATAGTTTTAGTCGCATTATATTCAAGTTTTGGGCCGATGCAAAAAAAAGTTAAAGTATTTCTTCTTTTCTTGTGTTCAGGGTGAGATGAGGTATATAAATGGTCCTCCTTTAAATTAAGCTCTGAATATATTGATTGATATATAATTAGCAAATAGGACGCTTTAATCTTTAGGAATGAGTAATATATTTTTATGGACCTAATATAATAATATATTGGAACACAATTAAATGTTTATTCTAAAATTGGATATTGTTTTCGAAACAACCTAATACTATCAAATTATTTATAGTAGGTACACGTATTTTTGTTGATAATCTTGTTTTGTTTTTTTTTGTTTTTATTTTTTTTTTCGTTAAACAATGAAACGGCCGACGTTGATAAGGCCGATAAATGATTGATCTTCCGACAAGAATCAAACCTGTATCGTTTTTTCCTCAGTAAAGCACTTTTATAGCCGGAACTTGCTAAATGCACGATTCTTTTCGAAAGCATGACCTTTCTTTAGTAAGACTTCTCAATCTAGGCCGGTTATTATTAATTTCACTGTATAAGAAGATAAAAAAGAGATAATAACTCAAGAACCTGCACCCACCAAAAATATCGTTTACAGTAAAAAGAAATATATAAATAACGGGTGAAGTCCAAGTACCTCCGACATATATCCACTAGAAATACATCTCACATAGTAGTAAGACATTAACTACAGGGGGCAACAGAAACACCTCCCAAATTTTCAGCTGTCACTTGTGTCGTGCTAGTGAATATGTGGCTGTAGTGTCTTTATCTAGCTAATATCTTACCATTATGCCGGGAGTATTTCTGGTAGGTATATATGGGAGGTATTTCTGCCACAACATATATATATATATATATATATATATATAGACATAGACAGAGAGAGAGAGAGAGAGAGGAGGGAAGTAATAGTAATAAGAATAATTATGTATATACGGATCCTACATATACACATGCAAAAATACAAACACACACACCCATATATATATATATGATCAAAAAGTATTCAGACTGGTGCTACAAAATCTTTAACACATATCAATTCGGTATTTCATCTTCTTCGAAGTTGTCCCCTTCTGAAGTCATTATACATTATCCAGCATCGTTTACATTGATGGCAGCATTCTTGGAACTTTTTTTTATATAGAGAGCAGCTGCTTCATCGTATTCCCTTCGTTTTACTCGGCGTATTGAAATATTGTTCATTTCAAGTAATGTTTAATTTTTAAATGGGAACAAGTCGCAAGGGCTAAAATCTGCGGAATATGGTGGTTGTCGAACATGGGGAAATGTTGTCCTTTGCCCCAAACTGCTGCAAAAACCATGGCAACTGATGGAAACTCTGTGGTGTGGTGAGACGACCACACTCTACACATTTTCCTTCCAAGGTTAATCTGTGTCAAGCAGCTTCAATCTGCGTACTTTAACTTCTTTACCATAGTAACAGTACCGCTACATTTTTATCAGAACTCTTATATACATGAAATATTTTTTCGCTGTCGAATGTTTCTTTTGCAGATCATTTCATTAAATATAAATAGATTAAAAAGAAAAAGAAAATGCATCCCCGGGCTATTTTTACTCGGACAAGTTATGTAATATTTTATTATTTTTTCTGATTCAAATATTTTCTCATTTCTCTAATTTCTTCTCTTTTCTTTTGCAAAATTTTGACTGTTTCAATTACTATATTGTTCACAGATTCTTTCGTGAAAACAACCTGACATCTGCATTTTCAACTTCTTTTATTTCTTCTTGTGTCCTTTCGCAAATCTTGTCCTTGGGGACACATCGTACAGTGGATAAATGCGTTAGTTAGATCCAGTGACAGGTCCCAAAGAGGCTGAGTTCAATACCCGGTTAAGGCAGTAGAGAACTTTCAGAGGGAAATTAACAAGAGATAACTGATAACTGACATCCATTAAACATGGCACGTGGAACTAGAACAGTCTACCCCAGTGAGCGAAATGAAGGGTTCAGTTCAACATTCAAACCACCTGAAGAAGGCCGAAACGTTGTAATAAATATGGCGACAAAGAGGAGGACAATAGTCCGAATAATGTAAATAGTGTACATAATACCTCTTCTCAGAAATATAGACAGATACTGAAGGACCGAAACGTTGTAATAAATATGGCGACAAAGATGAGGACAAGAGTCCGAATAATGTAAATAATGCCGAAACCTTGTGATGAATATGGCGACAAATATGAAGTGAAAGCGTATAATGTTTATATATCATGTAAACTATACTGCTTATTAGTTGTGTAAATATTTATGTGATTCGCTTCATTTGTTTTTATATTAATTGTGCCTAATGATGTCAAATGCGGTGCGTATTAAAATCATTTAATAATCTAGGAATACTTGCAATGCGGTAACGTTTAATAATTTAATAATCACACAGTGTATCAAATAACAGTTAAATAAATTATGTACTGAATATTTATTCTTCTTTCAATATTTTATCTCGCAATATTTTCTGTCGATAATTGCTAACATTTCAATGACAAAATAGTCGCTTCATCTTAAAAGAAATCCACCTCCGATCGGAGAGAAACACCATGATAACAAAACAGCATAAAGAATAACTTTAATAACAACACTAAATCGTATCATGCTACTTATTCATCTCGCTGATTAGATTTTAATTCGTTTGTTCTAATAATTAAACCGTAAATTTCAGTAGTATTTACTGTAACCTTGAACTACGTGGTAGGGACTCTTGCCCTGAAACATAACAATCTACAGCTATCCTTGCATCTGACCATTGGTCTACAATTTTAGAAATTACAAATTTAAAAGCCTTGCGCTCTCCTGTCCCAAACTCTTACAAACTAATATCATTGTGAAAGTGCTTTCATAATGTTTACTAGATTTTATTTTACAAATATTTTTTTTTATCGCCTATTGTTTGTCTGTTTGCTAACGTGTTTACTTCTGTCAGCTGACATTATTGTAGTATGAGTTTCTGATTATTGAACGTTAAATATCTTTCAAAAGAAGCATCCTCTGGGAATTTTGTGATTACATGAAAAATCAACCCTGTCAGGAAAATGGTCACACGGCTCTAAGAGGAATTTAAGAATACTTATTTTTACTAATTATCCGGACAGCCGAAGAATTTACCAAGTAAATCTTCGTACGATCAGTGAGTCAATTAAGACTACATCGGTTACACAACTACATGCTTATCCAGACGTCTTACATTACACCTATCTGATCCCAGCTCCATTAGAACCCATCTAAACACACACGCAAACTTACCAGAATCCATTAGAAACATACTAGTAGAAAACACAAATATATTAATTGCATCTACCTGTAAAAAAATATTAAAAATAATGGAAGCTTTAATAATACAAAAGAAAAGGCCAACTCTTAACAATATTAACTACGAACAAGGCCACAATGTGCAAACCGTATTTGGAAATTAAAACATCCCTACTTCACACTAAGACATACACACACTCAATTAAGCTGAAAAATCGAATATACACAAATAGAAAAGCGAATACAATGATGCATCATCTCGATGGATTTATTTACCCTATACAGTTAGATGACTTTAAGAGGACGGGAAGAGCTAACGGATGTATTGTCGCCAGGAGCAACATTAATACGATAAGCCAAGCCAATGACGGCGTGTTGATGATAGATTCAATCAGAAAAAAAAAATTAGACATAACTGTTGAGAAATTCAAGAAAAAAATTCATCATTAACTCCATGGAAGCATATTTTCAGTAAAAAAAAAACTCTCTCAAATGCAAGTTATATTTCGGATACAAAAGAAAGTGTAACACAGAAATCCGTACTATTATGGTGACGAAAGACATGACTTACCTCGAATTTCAAAACGAGTGCGAACGTGTCTTTCCTGCAAAGTAACAAGGAAAAGAAATATGGCCGCTATCGAAGACACAATTTATGCGCGTCGATCTCGTCCAAAACGAGAACGATATTTGCACACATGCAAATTTCGGCCGTATCAGACTGCCATAAAAAGTGAGGTGCCAGCAGCACGACTCAGGTCGGGAGTTATTTGGCGGACTTCGTGCAATAGAGTTGGACGTACGAATTCACAGACGGACTAAGAGGAAGTCGAAGTAGGTGCGGCTGAGTTGGTGTCTGTTTTACGACTGCTCAATGTAACCGCCGAGAAAGGGAGTCACGCAATCCATTTCCTTGAGGCGACCAACGACGAAGTCAGCATAGCTGGTCTACCGGCGAACGGCGCACTGCACTTTCTGCCCCTACTCTCATCACCACTTTTTTCCTTCTTGTTTACTACAATTATAGAAGCAATTTCTCAGATTGAAAAAGGGATACAAGTTCAGTTCCTGTCGGGGGTACAATCTTACTTCAGTCTGACTTCGCAATCGGTTCTCATTCATTTCAACGGTTAAGAAAATAGAAAAAAAAGAATAGCAAATACGTTTACCCACTAAAAACATTAGCGTAATAAGAAATACATATATACAATGGTTGACTGAAAATTCCATAGGCTGACTATGATAATCTTGTGAAAAGTGACATCTTGTGAAAATTTTCGACATAGTTCCCCTTGCCAGTTTTCCTGGAAATGAACAATGGAATCATTAATAAGAAGAATTAAAATTAATGCCTGCAAGAATTCATAGCTCTAGCATCGCTCCTTCATTATCAATTTATGAACTTTTTAGCTCACACTCGTATATATATATATATATGTGTGTGTGTGTGTGTGTGTGTGTGAGTGTGTGTGTGCGCGTTTGCGTAAAATTTCAGATATAAGTAAAAAATATATATATATGTAAAAGGACAATATGAATGAAAACAAAATGAAGACTTATCTTATCCGACGCGTTTCGTCCTCTAATGGATTTGCGTTAATAAAATACATCAGAGGATGAAACGCGTCAGTTAAGGTAAATTTTTCCTTTACTCTTTATTCATATGTGTGTGTGTGTGTGTGTGTGTGTGTGTGTGTGTGTGTGTGTGTGTGAATTGCTAAAACAAAAATTAATGCAATTGATAGTTTTGAATTCTTTTTGTAAATGTGCATGAAACCCTCCTGTTAATTAAAAAATAACCTTATCTAAACTTAATTTACATTTGTAAATTGTTTCAAAGAATTCAAATTTATGTATTTTAAAACAATGTTGTTATAATTGTAATTTTTTTTAAAAATTACAACTTAAGTATTTTAAAACCCTGTCTGTTATAGACATTTTCGAACATCGTTGCTATACTTATAATTAAGCGTATTTAGTGTTGATTGTATTTTTTATACAAGAATTTGAAAATTTTGTATTTTTATTTTCATGGTGGAGTATACTTGAATCTGACATGTATAGTTTAAGTCTACTTGAGAATGTTGTTGTCGTGAAACCAACATATATATTTACATTTTTGTCAGAGATACAATCTTCCAAAGGACTTTTAAATTGGTATACAATGTTAGTATTTTGTAAAACATTAGTTGACGGAGGAGAATTATTAAGGGTGATTAAGTTGGTTGTATTAATTTTACTATAGTATATAACTAGCTTTATTTTTTACTTGGAACATTGGGGGATATATTTGAATTTATGAGTTTTTGGGTGATGTTTTCATCGTGTTTCAGTGTACTTGATTACGGTTGAAATGTTTATAGCTATCTGAGGAAGTGTTATGTTCGTTTTGATTTATCTGCATATTTCTAATTGCTCGTCTAATTTGTTCATCAACAATGTAATTATGAAAGTTATTATTAATGATAGTTTGTTCAAAGTTTTTTTTTTAATTCAGTGTACAATTTTTTTTCTTGGAAGTGTTAACTTGCAAGAATTATTAATTTTGTATAATCTCTGTTTTATAATAGGACATTCACTTGAGAGTACACCTGTTTATGCAAGTTAGTTTTTTTTTATACGGGGAGGTGGTAAAGGTTTTATTATTGGTCTATCGATATATCAAGAAAAGGATTTTTATAGTTACTGAATTTATATATATATATATATATGTGTGAACTTATGAACTGAATTTTTTGGAAGGTTTTTAGTGGTATTAAATATCTTATTTTCAATGTTAGCCATGTAGAAGTTACTAAATGTTGGTCCCTGAACTGAAACAATGGAAACCCCATAACGTTGTATATATTAGTGTTATAAACCAATAGTAGTTTCCGTAATATGTTAGGTTTAAATTTAATGGAGGGAGTGATGAATTGCTTTAAATATCCTTTATAATTGTAGTGATATGTAAATTAGTATAATTTGCATATGAGCAGGTAGCTCATATGATAAACGGACACCAACTAGAACAGATGTCGAACTCTTACTTAGCGGCCCGGTCGCTAGGATCAAAGTGTAGTACGCTACCTTTGTGAGCTTCCGGGTCGGCGTTCTGTCGAACTCTCTGCTAATGCAGAGAGGAACTCGGACGAAGCTTTGCCGAAGGGCGATGTTTCGTTCGGGGAGGTAGACAGGGCCTGAACCCGTCTAGGCGGGTTCAAAAGCTATATTTTTGGCCGAGCCTACGGGCTCGGAGAGACCCACATTAAACCGGCCTTGTGCCACATTCGGTCCTCGTGGGTGGATTGATAAATACCGAACGCTTACTTAGCAAGATACACGACACAACAATGGCGTCGCCGATAGGATACTCTCTGGTCCTTGAAGACCCAGAATACGTAGATACGTGGATTCTTTGCTTTGCTGCTAATGCAAGATGTAAAAAGTTGAAAGACAACAAAAACAAAGGAGGGGAAAATGAAATCACCGACTTGTTTATGGCTACCGCTGGTTGTGAAGCAATTATGAAGGTTGCTACAATGGTTTACCCTCGAGAACTAGAAGAAATGACTTTCGAAGAAATAAGTCAGGTTATTAAGGGAAACATGAGGCCAAAGAAAAGACTGGTGATTGCAGAAAGGACCAAGTTTATGGCAATGAAGCAGGAAGTGGATGAACCGATAGTAAAATATTTACACCGGTTAAGAAGTGCGAGTAAATACTGTGAATTCGAAAAACTAGGAACAGGAGAGCAGACAACGGAAGAAGAATTAATCCAACTAAGATTAAATGAAGGTATGCATAATTCAGCACATAGATATAAGTTAATGGAACAGTTACAACTTACAAACATGCCTTTGAATATGTGTATAGAATTTAAACAACAGCAGGAATTAATACATACCTACAACCAAAATAAAAATAAATCCCACGAAGAAATAATGGCTGAAACATATACGGTACAAACAAAAAGAAAAAAATGTGCGTACTGTGGAAAATTCATGAAATGAAAAAAGAAAAATGCCCAGCCTTTGGAAAAACATGTTCAAAGTGTTTAAAATAAATCACTTCAAAGAAGTATGTAAAACGAAAAATGTGGAAAGAGTAGAGGATGAAAATAGACTTTTAATGTAAAAAAGGATTATACACAAAATACTGGATCTAAGAACGGAGATACAAAAATAAAAGTTAAAATCAACGACTGTATTGTCGAAATGCAAATCGACACAGGTAGTGAGGTCACGATAGTACCCAGAAATTTGTGGGAAAAATGGGAAAACCGTTTTTCAAAAAAAACAACGTACAATTACGTCAGTTTGATGGCTCGATTATAGCAATTATGGGTTACTTTGAAGGTTCAGTAGAACTAAAAGAAAAATATGAAATAGTACCCGTTATAGTTACAAATTGCCGAAAAACGCAATTCCCCTACTGGGGAATGACGTGTTAAAAATAAATTCAACGAAGTTGATTAATGAGATAGAAATGGAAAAAACAGGAAAATTAAAAAACTATGAAGCTAGCCTGAAATTAAAAGAAAATGTTTCCCCCTCCTACTACGAAGCGAGAAAAATACCAATGCATTTATTACCGTTAGTAATAGCTAAATTGCGAAAGCTAATAAAGGAAGACTTATTAGAACCTGCCCTCCAGGAGGAAGTAAATGGGCATCACCCATTGTGGTATTGAAAAAAAAAGATTGTGACCTGAGAATTTGTGGAGATTATAAAATAGGGGTGAACCACAAAGTTTGTGCTGACTCGTACCCTATTCGAGTTTCGTCTTCCGTCTATGACTTGTTTCTGACCGGTGGTGTTTGAGCTCGATTAATTGTATTTTTTTTGTTTCCCGTTTGTCAAACCTTTTTTTTTGTCCCGCGAGGATTCAGTGCTCTAAGATCTTTTTGGACCGACGAACTTTATTCGACACTTCAAGTCTTTTCCGTTAAGTTATTGTTATTTATTTTTCCATTTCTTTTGTTTGTTTTAATTTGTTTTCTGGGCTTCGGCCCGTATATTTTATTTTTTTTAGTCCGGTTTGACAAAGTCTTACCGGACGACTGTCTTTTTTTTTATTTCTTTTTTAGTTTTTTAAAAAAAAAAATTTAGTACAGTTTAAGAAAAAAAAAAAGAAAAAGAAAGCTTTGTTTTTATTTTATTTTTTCCTTCTTTTTATTAGCGACTTCGGTCGCTTTCTTCTGGTTTGACTAGTTTGTTTTTCTTTTTCATTTAATTTATTTTCTTTAGCGGCTTTGGCCGCAAACCTTTTTTTTTCTGGTTTTAAACCAGATTTTTTCTTTTCTTTTCTTTTTTCTTTTTTGTACATTTTTTTTGAATTTTTGGAAAAAAAGAGAGGAGTTTCTGTTTTTGTTTTTATTTTCGGCTGCCTTTGGGCGCCATTTTTATAATTTTTTTTCTTCTGTCTAATTTTTCTTCTGTCTGTTTTTTTTCTTCTGTCTTTTTTTTCTTCTGTCTAATTTTAAGTTTATTGTCCTTGTTTTTCTTTTTAATTTATTGGTGCCTCCAGGTTTTCTTTATTTGTTTATTTTCTTTTTTTTACCTCCCCCAAACTCCTTTCCCTAAATCAGGTAATAATTTTAAAGACCCGCAGGTAGTAGTCTCCACTTTAAATTCAATATGGCCGACAGTGCCAGTCGGTCAAATGTCAAAAAAGACCTTTTTGGGACGGCTGCTAAAGCCGACCCACCTGATAAATCAGCCAAAAAGCGGGCTGATGATAGCCCAAAATCTGACCATAGCTCCAAGAAAGGGGATATTAGTAAATCTGTCGAGGTACCAAAGGAGGCACAAAAGAAGACTGCCGAGGAATTGCCCTCATGCTGGAAGTCCCCACCAAGTTGTATTCTGAACATGGCGGATTTCTTGGATAAGGCGAAGGGCTACGCCCATCTTGTTAATAAAGATGGGTTCGTCGATATTGTCCAGGAACTCGATGTGTTCGCAAAAAGAATGGTGACCGTTTTTGTGGTCGATAAGAAAACTAAAAAGATTTGTCGCTCCACAAAAGACACAGTGATTAAATCACTTTTGTCCCTGGGGATAAAACCCCAAAGAGTAATTAAGGGTACAGGGTTCTTCGTGTGGGACATTCTGCTACCCACCCCAGAAGATTGCCTGGCCATGGCAAAAAAAATAATTAATAACAAAAGAACAGAATATGAAGGCCGCAGGCGGACCAGGGTGGCCGTCTTCGAGGTTCCTCCTCAAATTTCGGGAGAGCTCCTGGCTGCATTTTTTATGCAGTTCGGCCAAATTTTAGGGGCTCTCTCCGACAATTTGAACGGGGGATGGACTTTCAACATTATGCTCGACCAGAAGGCCTTCAAGTCCGTCCCCAACTGTTTGGAGTATGACGACCTGAAAATGCCGGTCATAGTGACCGGTAGCAGACCAACTTGCTGGAGATGTGGAGAGACTGGTCACCTTTCCTCCTCCTGCCCAGGAAAGAAGGCCCCTGGATTTCCGGTCGCTGGCGACCAAAATCCCCCCTTGGCCGAGAAGATAAAATCCGCGGCGCCTGTAATGGGCATAGCTGTGAGGCGGACCAGTGAGGAAAATCCCCCGGTTGGGCCCAGACCCACATTACCCCCGAAACCAACGCCTGCCACAAGTGTGGTTAAGGAGAAGGACGAGGGGGAATGGCGCCTCGTAGTTAGGGGCAAGGGGAAGACCCAAACAGCGGTTCCTCAGTCCCAACATGACACCAGGGACAAAGTCACCTACAGCCCCATTCCCTCTACCAGCTCTGAGGGCGACGCCTCGGCGTCTTATGCCAAAAATGCAAGTGAATCCAAAAAACTGAATAAGCCCAGCTGGCAGAAAATATTAGATATTAAAAAACTGAAAGAAAAGCTGGAGACAAAGCGGGGCAAAAGTCAAAAATCGCTGGGGGCACCGGGCCCCATATCCTCTGCCCCGTCTTCCCCTTCTGCATCTAAAAAGTCTTTTGTAAAACCACCTCCGCCCAAATCTGTATCAAACTCTCCAGTAAAATCCCGTCATTCGTCCAAACCTTCACCGGTGAGGACGCCTACTGGTTGGACACCCTCAACTACTCCCAATATCACACCCATGTCAACACCCGTACAATCACCTCAAAAAAAAAAAAAGGTTAAGAAGTCCAGATGTACAACCCATTACCGACAAGAAGAAGAAAGAAATCAAACCACCATATCTCCCAGGGGAAGATGTCTGCCGCGTATCCCGGGACCAGGTGGAAAGGGTCTTTGGGCAAACCAGGAATCCCAAAGACTTAAAAGTTCTATCGAACTTCCAAAAAATTAATGGTGTGGATGTAGAAAAACCGGAAAATTTCCCTTCGGCAGGAAGAGTCTTGACAGTAATTAGAACTGGCCCGGGTACGCGGGAGATTTGGGGCATGATTGAGGAGGCCCAGTTGTCGCTCAAAATGGTGCCCCCAGCTGCTTACTTACTCGACCCGGAAATGAATGAAGCAGAGCAAAAACTTAAAGGGAGGGTCCCAGTTTTCGTTCACCCATCCCTTTATAGGTCTCTGAAATTAACTTACCCTTCGGACATCGGCGGCTTGTCTCAAGATGATACTGTCGAAAATGAGATGGCGTCCGGTTCTATGGGACGAGCTGTCGGTGTCCTCACCCCAGCTATGTTCTATCCTGAAGGACAACCCTAATTCGATTTGACAATGTCACTCTGGTTAGCTAGTTTAAATGTCCGGGGCCTGAAGTCCGAGTCTCGCAGGGCTAGGCTCTCTCGTGACCTTCAGCGCCTCGGGGTGAATGTATGTTGTATACAAGAGACCGTTTTTCTTCTCATGATCGTGAGGACATACTGTCTAGGGGGTTCGCCCTTTATTCAGCCTGTTTTAATGGTCGTTCGAGGGGTGTCTCTTGGCTACTGAGCAAGTCTTCGCGGATCCGGGGGCAGACTTTGAGTGCTGGATATTACCATAAAGGATAAGGTTCTACGTCTCATTGGGGTTTATGCGCCCAATACTCATTCCGAGCGGCCTGTAGTAGTTTTAGCGGGTAGTTTTAGCGGGGGATTGGAATGCCGTCCTTGACCCCGATATAGATCGTATAGGGCATAAACAAGATACTAAGAACCCGGATGTGAAACCATTTCGGGACTTTATCGATGAGTTTGATCTTGTCGATAAGTTCCGGAATGAACACCCTCGGGAGGTAGCATGGACTTGGACAACTAGTGGCAACTCGGCTCCTGGGACGCTTGCGAGCTACCTGGACCGAGTCTTAGTTAGGAGAGTCGATGTAGGGCTCTTAGGATGTCCAAGTTTCCATTATATAATTTATACGGATCATAGGCTTGTCTGGGTCCGTGTAAACTTAGATAAGCCTAAGGTTAGATTGGCTGGTTACTGGAAATTGAACTGTTCACTTTTTGGTGATCAGGGTTTCCGGGACCAGCTGTTACTAACGATACATAGTGAATTGACGGGAGCGGTTGTGGGAAATGCCTGGTGGGGCAATTTAAAATCTAAAATTCGAACGTTTGCCGCCGATTTTAGTCGTCGACTCAATCTAGATAGATTAGCTGCGCAAACTGCTTTAGAAAATAAAGTCGATCGGGCAGTGAAATCCCGTGTTAGTGGGGATATAGCCTTAGCTAAGGCAGAGTTGTCCACCTTGCTTATCAAGAAGGATCAAGCTCTGGTATTTAAGGCTAGGTTAAAAAGAATGTCTTCTGAGGCAACGAATATGGCCGCTGAACTGCGTGCAGAGCAAAATCGAAACGCGTCTAGGCGACATATAGCATGCGTCACGTTGCCGGATAAGCGGACCGTGACTACAAACGCGGGCATATGTGAGGTCTTTCGGGACTACTTTCAGGATCTTTTCACCAGGGAGCCCGGTCTGAGCTCTGCTCAGTTCGACGCCTATTTAGCTGACTTTCCCTGCCTCAAGGCAACTGAAGTGGCTAGGTGCGAGGGCCCCATTACAGAATCGGAGATCTGGGAAGCGCTGAAGCAGGTTGGCCTGGATAAGTCTCCGGGACTAGATGGTCTTCCCTACGAAGTTCACTTGAGGTTGTCGCACGTTTTTGCTCCTTTGCTGGAGCTGATTTTCAACCACTGGATGAAGCAGGGGTCTTTACCCAAACGCTTCATCAGGGGTGTGATCAAGTTGCTGCGTAAGGACAAGAACGGTGGGGATGGGTTAGGAAACTTTCGCCCTTTAACGATGTTAAATACGGACTTAAAGATTTTGGCGAAGATCTTAGCCAACCGTTTGCAGCTTGTCCTGTCTAGTCTGATTGGCCCTGAACAGACTTGTGCTGTGAAGGGTAGGACTATTCAGGATAACCTTCATATGGTACGCTTGATCTTAGAACAAGTCAACAGTGAAGCCGCGCTGATTAATTTAGATCAGTCCAAGGCCTTCGATAGGGTTGACCATCGATTTCTGGAGGCTGTCCTTTCGGCGGCCGGTTTCGGAGCCGACTTTCGCTCCTGGATCCGACTTTTGTATGCGACCTCCGGTGCGCTGGTGGAAGTGAATGGGGTAAGATCGAAGCCTTTCGTATTGTCTCGCTCCATTCGTCAAGGTTGTCCGCTCTCGCCTCTCCTGTACGTTCTTGCGTTGGAACCATTCCTTCGCAAGTTAAAGGCGAATCCGGTCCTGCGCGGAATTTCCCTGCCTGGGGCTTCCAGCTCAGCCAGGTATTCTGCCTATGCTGACGACGTTTCGGTTCTTGTGTCGAGCAGAGCCGAGATTGACGAAGTCAGCAAAGAGATCAGTGGGTATGAGATGGTGACAGGGGCCAAGATCAACCGCGATAAGTCTGTGGGCTTGCGGTTGGGTGCGTGGAAGGGAGTTTCTCTTCACGGACCTTTCCTCTGGACGGATGGGCCGATCAAGATACTCGGCGTCTGGTTCGGTCCTGATCTCCATTTGGAAATGAATTGGTCGGAGGTACAAGGGAAGGCCGAGATCGCGGTTAATCTGTGGTCTCGGAGGAGACTTCCCCTGAAGGGAAGGGCGGAGGTATGTGTTTCACACATATATCCGATCCTCCTTTACCGACTCTCTGTGCTTCCGCTCCCGTATGCCAGACTAATGTCATTAGTCCGGACCTTGTTCTCTTTCTTGTGGAGAGACAAGGCCCCTTTGGTATCTCGCGAGATCTGTTGCCTTCATCCCTCTGAGTGCGGTCTGGGTATGCCTAGCATTGAGATTCGTCAATATATGCTTTGCATTACCTTTCTAGACCGAATGTGTCGCGGATTGGATGAGGTGGGCTCCTTTTGGAAAGAAGATGTCCGAAAACATTTCCCATCCCTGAGAAGTGTGCACTCATGCGAGGATGAGGCCGGCCGTAGACCTCGTGCCGAGTGCTCCTTCTACCGCGAATGTCATCGTGTTTTGAAGCTCCTCTTACGGATGACGGATGGCCTCTCCGACGCCCAGGCGTTGTCTCGTAAGGCATTGTATCAATTGTTAGTTCAAGATGATTTGATCGATGAGCTCGGTCTTACGAAGCAGGAGGCTCGCTCGATATGGCCTTGGGTGCCTGGGTTGAAATGTCTCAATAATGATGAGGCATCACTCACCTGGCTATTGATTCGTGGGGCCCTCTGGGTCGGCAAGAGACTTTGTTCAGCAGGCTTGGAGAAATATCCAAACTGTCGTCGCTGTACTGGGGAAGTCGAGACCATTGGTCACGCCTTTTTCAGTGGGAGACGGTAGTACCGTTGTGCAGGTTTGTTGAAGGCCTCATGGTTCGCATGCTGCAGGGAAAGTTCTTTGTCCTGGAATCCAGTTCTGTTTGTAGCAATGTGGTGCCGCAATTAACAAAGGCTGAACACTATGTGTTCTGTTGCTTACTAGGGATTATGAGAGTCGTGATTTGGACGACGCGTCAGAAGGGATTCCATGAGGGCGAGAAGTTCACCTCTTCCCAACTGATCTTGTACTTTAAGCATCAGCTTAAAGTCAAGATTAGGACGGAAAGGCAGCGGCTTACCTCATCGGAATTTGGCAAAAGGTGGGTGAACCTTGCACGAATGTGTAGAGTGAAAGGGGCTGACCTAGAGTGGCACTTGGATGTCGGTTAGGTACAGGATTTTGTCCTAACAGGGTTGAACAGAGGCAACCCACCCAGATTTTAGCTTAGACTAGGTTTCCTATTTTGAATCTTTAGTTTTCCCGTTTTTTCTAGTAGACTTAGCTAGGGTATGCATGCGCATTGGTCACTTTTATTTCTGTCCCTATTTTTCTTTTGTTTAAATCCCCATCCCTTCCCTCGTTAGGTGGTCAGTGATATCAGTTCTCTGGTGGATGCGGGGCGCCTTTCGTTTCGTGTGTGTGAATTTTCGTATTTGTTGTTGTGTATGAATGTGTGTGTGTCTGTGTGAATGCTTGGAGAAATGAATGTTTTTTCTTATTTTCTTAGTCCCGCATTGATTTCGTCTAGTTAACTGATGTTTCTGCCACATTTATGGTTTGTGGGAGGTTTTATTACTAACACAGTTTTGTTTAGTTTTATTGTAAATATTTAAGTCATATTGTAAATATTCATTTTGGGATCTTTTAAAAGTTGTTATTTTATTGACCCTCCCCCCCACGAACAATATTTGTACATAAGGGGACTAGTTAGGATTTCATAGAGAATTTGAGGTATTATGGTGGACGCAGTAAGAAAGGTAGGAGTGAATGTGTTGTTTTGGTGATTGGAATATTGTTAGTATGTTTGGGTCCGTATCTGGGACTAGCTAAGTTTAGATTTAAGACAGAAGAAGGCCGTTCTTCCCCCACCCCCTTTTAGGCCTTGTGCCACATTTTATACATTGTATAAATAAATATTGACTCGTACCCTATTCCAAATGTGGAAGTAGCTTTACATAAACTTGCTGGAATGAAAGTATTTTCGAAGATAGTCCTAAAATCAGCTTACCACCAAGTACCGATAAATGAAAATTTTAAAGAAGCGACGACCATTAACACACCTATAGGCCTGTTAAGGTGGAAAAGAATGCCGTATGGCATAAAAACGGCAAGTGCAATTTTTCAAAAAGCTACTGAAAAAGTAATAGGAAATGTTGAAAATACCATCTGTTATCAAGACGATATATGTGTTGGAGATTTAAATGAAGATGATTTAAAGAAAAAAAATGAAAATATAAAGTTGCTACACCGAAAAATAAAAAAGAGTTGGAGTCCTTCTTAGGTTTGGTAAATTTTTATAGAAAATATGTACCAAAATATAATGAGTTGACAGAACCATTTGCTAAGTTAAGAAAAAAAAATGTGGAATTCATTTGGTTAGAACACCAACAGAAAGCCTTTGAAAACTTAAAACAGATTCTGGCAAAAAAGCCAATAGTACAAATTTTTGACCCTAAGAAGGACATAACTCTAACTACTGACGCTAGTGAGCAGTCCATATCTGGTATTTTGTCACAAGATGGGCATCCCATAATGTACTTATCGAGGAGATTAACAACGACTGAACACAATTATTCGAATATAGAAAGGGAGGCACTAGCCATAGTGTGGACAACGGATAGAGCAAGACAGTTCTTGATGGGAAAAAAATTCTTGTTGAAAAGTGATCACAGACCACTGGAATTTATTTTCAATCCAAGAAAAGAGCTACAGAAAGTTACAACGTCCAGAATATTACGTTGGGCGATTAGACTGATGGCGTTCGACTTTGACATTGAATATGTTAAAGGGAATATGATACCGTACGTTGATGCCTTATCTAGATTGAGGTTTTATAGAGAGGAGAAGGACAAAAACGTCATTTACGCAACTGAGATATGATAAGTAATGCGTTCGAAACCCCTTCAAGGAGGAATTTTCACGCGGTATTTTCCTCGTTGCCACCACTAGGACGAGATGTGACACAAGGTATTTTTTAAAGCGGGGACCCAAGCGCATACCCACGGGCAAAGGACAAAAATTACCAACACCCCCGCTACCGTCGGTTGCGCTGGCCTCGGTGCGAGCACCGATCCCTCTCTGTGTTGCAATGAGAAGGTGCGGTCTCTGGTAGCTGTTCCCCAGAGCTGGAACCTCTCAGTATGATTTTTTTTCAGCCGCCCGTCTGTCCCTTGACAGAGAAGGGCCTGAGACAGAGACGCAACTGAGAGATGATAAAGAAACTCCCCCAAAGAGGGATTTTCACGCGGTCTTTACTCGTTCTCACCACTAGGATGAGATGTAACACAAGGTCTTTTTAAAGTGAGGACGCGAGCGCGTACAGCCGGGCAAGGGACAAAAATTGCCCACAGCCCCCGCAAACGTCGGTTGCGCTGGCCTCAGTGCGAGCACAATCCCTCTCTCTCGTGCAGCATTTCCCCAGGGCTGGGCACCTCTCAGTATTATTTTCCTCGGTTGCCCCTCTGTCCTTAGACAGAGTAGCTCCTGAGCGCACTCTGCCCAAAGACAGAGACGCAACTGAGAGATGATAAGCCATTCGTTAGAAAGCCAGCTGCTAAATATCTATATTATATATTATCGACTTCTAGGAAAAATCAGTTTCCAGGTTTACATAGTTTGCATATTGATTTTAAATATTATTATTTAATTAAATTACTGTACTTTTACTCGCGGAGTGTTTTTATTTTAGTATCAAAATAGTTCTGTTTATGAATATTGTCTCGTATAGTGCAGAAAAGTGTTCGAAATTTGCATTTTACTTGGTCTTCAACCAGTTGGATCTATAATTTGTAAAACTTTACTTAGCTCCCGCCACATCCGACAAATTAATTTCTTCTATCTTGACAGTCATATTCTTTGAACAAATATATTGAACGTCCACCACCCGTTCAGCATCTCATAAATAGTGAACATTAATCCCATAGAAAAAGAACTAATTTTTCCTAGAAAAATTACCAGGTTATGCTTTTTATTCATGCAAATACATGTATTTTATTTCTGTCCACACCTGTTAAATGTTATTCATTTTCATCATGTTTTACTTGTTTAAAAACTGCAAACATTTTAATGTTTAGCTATCAGAATAAATAAAAATATTTTCTTTCGTGTTTACAACCAATTCATGAATGAAATGATCATTTAAAATTTCTCTTTCAAAAGTTTCTAATAGTGAATATATCATACGTTGCAAAACAATATGTCTGTTAATTTCAAATAAAACAATCGTAAAAAGTTTGTTTAATCATAAATATTTTCATTTTATATTTGCACTGGTTGTACTGAATTTGACACACATAAAAACCAAGGATTTTATCTCTTTCAGTTCTTCCGTCTGGCTTTATAAAATCCCAAACTGATTCATAACTGTATAACTTAACCACACCCTGTACAGATTGACCTCCAAGAATGTCATTTCTACTTACAGAGGATAAAGACTACAAAGATTTTACTTCCAATCAACTCTGGTGACCTCAAAGGTTGAAACTGACCATATTCGCTCCACTATTTTAACTGCCAGGTCCAAATATATTTTTGTATTTAAAAATAGGTCTCAATATTTCATTCCTCTTTGATTCAGATTTTGATTTCATTTCCTATTTAATGACCTCAAGGTTAACCACATATTGATTATTTTACGAGTGTCTTGTGATTTTCATGCCAATATAGCAAGCACAATACATCACTCTGTTTTGCAATTTATTGTTTTGTCTCAATCAAAATGAAATAAAATATTATTTAATGGCCTCTGCTGATATCGAATGTCCACCAAAGTGGTAAATTCGTCCATGTTATAACTGTTGTGTGAATCATCATGTCTAAAAGAAGTTTTGAGCGTGCTCATTGTACAGACGCACAAAAAGAAGCCTCCAATATTAATAGCGACTAGAAGACATACTCGGAGTTATCCAGAGGTGGGGAATCAATAATACAGAAAATCTATGTTCTTTAATATATTTCTTCTTAAACAACGGGATAAATAAAGATGTTATCTATACTATACTTGACAACACATCGCAGATATCTTTCCCGAGTAAGACCCCCCTATAGAGGAGAACATGACTAAAGATTGTGTGTACGCTATCCCGTGCAGCTGCGGAAAGATAAAAGGGAGACAGGTCACCCCTTGAATCTAATGCTTCAAGAACACCAGAAAAGCTGTAAAACGAGGAGAAGTGGAAAAATCAGGTGTGGCTGACCACATATGGAGTGAAAAGGGAAATCACCTCCCTCTGTAGGATAAGGTTGAGATCAGAGACAAATGACACTATTGGAAAATTCGTAAACGTAAGGAATCATCACATATGCTAGGCCACAAAAATCTCCCGAGTCGACCAAGCATAGAAATAAATACAATATGGAAACCAGCAACAACAAATATTGCAGCATGAGCTCTGGTAAAATCATAGAATGGTAACAGCAAAAATTACAATATGAACACTGGTAAAAATGGTTGCTGAAGACATTAGGTTTATAATACCCAGAAATTCATACACATATGTTCACAAGCACAGTGGATAAAGCCGTTAGTTAGATCCAGTGGCAGGGCCCAAAGAGTGTAAGTTCAATACCTGATTAAGGCAGTGGAGAACTTGGAGAAGGGAATTAATAGGAGATAACTGACATCCATTAGACATGGCACGTAGAAGTAGGACAGTCTAACCCAGTCAGCAAAATAAAGGGTTCAGTTCGACATTCTAAACACCTGAAGAAGGTCGGAGCGTAAAATGGCCGAAACGTTGTAATAAATATGGCGATAAAGATGATGACAATAGTCCGAATGACATAAATAGTGTTATACTATATTCTTATCTTCATCTCCCAGAAGTCATCATATCCCAACTAGATATTTATACTGATAACACAACAATTTCTTTCTGCCTAAGTACCAAGTCCGATAGAGCCGAAAAAATAGAACTCGAAATTGCACTTGAAAAGGACTTCCAATCTGTGATTAACTGGGACAAAAATAGCTCGTAAATTTTATCACCTCCCAAACAAAACTGCATTAATTTAATCATAGAGAACATTTTCTTTCTCCCATCAGTAAATCTGATGCTAACCTCTAGAAAAGGAACATTTTAGGAATTTTGGGGCTCACGTTTTTCATTGACAAGCAATTGATTATATTAAATCAATTGCAAAGTCTACTGCTAGTTTAGTTGGTTCACTGAATCGTTCCAGACAATTTTTTCTCGTCTTGCACACTTACAAATCTAC
>OZ010574.1:123649426-123754426 GCA_963932145.1 Acanthosepion lycidas | reverse complement strand
CAGATACAATCTCTATGAGGATATTAATTTTTATAGACAATGATGGTTTTGTACAACACGTAGGTGGGGAAGCCTCATTAGGATTGATTGAATTCGATATACTAGATTTAGTGTAGTACATAATAAATTTTATTTTTTTCACTAGGTTTTGTATTGGATATATGAATATTTAGTAATTTTTGGAATATTTGTGATACATATATATATATATATATATATATATATGTGTGTGTGTGTGTGTGTGTGTGTGCGTGTGTGTGTGTGTGTGTATATATATATATATATGCCAATATTTCTAAGATGAGGTATTATGTACATTATTGAGACTATTGTCCTCATCTTTGTCGGCATATTTATTACAACGGCCGAAACGTCGCCACAACCATCAGGCGAGTGCCATACTTGGACATCATTACCAGAGTCGAGGAGGTGGCCTTGAACATCCCTCAGGCTCAGGCGGATGAACTGAGATGGAAAGTGAGACTTTGGAGAGAGCCAAGCCGCCCAGGTCTAACTTAACAAAACTGAAGAGGCTGGCAATTGGATCCCTACAGAGGAACGAAAACATCACCATACTACCGACTGACAAAGGTAATGCGACTGGACAAATCTGATTATACAAGAAAACTGGAAGACCTCATTAGCAATGGTAGCTACAGCAAAGTGAAAAAGGATCCTACTATGAAAACGGAACGCAAACTGTCACAGATACTAATCAAGAACAAGGGTCACCTCGCGCCTAAGACGTATAGGCAGTTATCGCAGCGTTACACCAAGCTACCTTACATATACGGTCTCCCTAAGATTCACAAATACGGTATTCCGCTCAGGCCGATTGTTAGTTTCCAAGGCTCTCTGAGCCACCTTCTGAGTCGCTTCCTTGTAGATATAATTGACCCATTGATCAGAAAGTCTCCTTCATATGTCCGAAACTCCGCCCACTTCGTGGAAATCATCAAAGATGCTCCCATCCTATCCAACCAGATGAGCTTGGACATGGTGAGTTTGTTCACCAAGGTACCCACGGAGGAAGCACTTCGGAATGGGATCACACATATATCAACAGGATGAGAGCTTAGCAATGGGCTCGCCATTATCACCAGAAATGGCGAATATATACATGGAATACTTTGAGGAAATGGCATTAGAATCGATATCACTAAAGCAAACTATATGGTTAAGGTACGTAGATGACACCTTCATAATGTGGCCACACCAGAAAGATGTCCAGGTTCAACTGGACCATGTGAACTCAATAAGACCTTCGATACAGTTCACAATGGAGAAAAAGTGTAACAACACACTCCCATTCCTGGATGTTCTAATATCTCGAACAGAGCATGAGTTTAAGACATCCGTATATCGTAAACCGACATTCACCGGAGAGTACCTCAATTTCAACTCCTACCATCCACACAGCGTAAAGTATGGGATCTTCCGTTGCTTACAACACGGAGCAAAAGTCATAAGTGGCGACCCAGAGACGTTATATAAAGAATTGGTCAGTATAAGTAGTACCCTACAATGTAACAACTACACCAGGTACATGGCAGCACCCCCCAAAAGCTGGGATAGGCGGGTACAAGAGAAGGAGGACAACAACACTCAGAAAACATTCTGCCTGCCTTATGTGAAGGGGTTATCAGAGAAAATACAAATGATCTGCGGTCCATATAACATCAGGACAACCTTCAAAAGCTTGACGACACTTCGCAGATATCTCTCCCGAGTAAGACCTCCCATAGAGGAGAACATGACTAAAGACTGTGTGTATGCTATCCCGTGCAGCTGCGGAAAGGAATATAAAGGAGAGACAGGCCGCCCTCTCAAGGTAAGGCTTCAAGAACACCAGAAAGCTGTAACTCGAGGGGAAGTGGAGAAATCAGGCGTGGCTGACCACATATGGAGAAAGAAGGGAGATCACCGCCCTCTGTGGAATCATGTTGAGATCATAGACAAGGAACACCATTGGAAAATTCGTAAACTTAAGGAATCAGCACATATGCTAGGCCACAAAAATCTCCTGAGCCGACCAAGCATAAAAATAAATGCAATAAGGAATGCCAGAGAAAAGCAATGACAACAACATAGTTGCAATACGAGCTCTGGTAAAAAAATATTTGATAACTACAAAATTGCAATATGAGCACCGGTAAAAATGTTTGCTGAAGATATTAGGTTTATAATACCCAGAAATTCATACCCAAAGACATAGAAATTCATACTCAAGGACACATGGCACAGTGGATAAAGGCGTTGGTTAGATACAGTGACAGAACCCAAAGAGTGTGAGTTCAATACACGGTTAAGTCAGTGGAGAACTTTCAGAGGGAAATTAACAGGAGATAACGGATAACTGACATCCATTAAAAACATCGCAGGTGGAACTAGAACAGTCTACCCCAGTGAAGGGTTTAGTTCGACATTCCAACCACCTGAAGAATGCCGGAGCGTACAACGGCCGAAACGTTGTAATAAATATGGCCACAAAGATGAGGACAATAGTCCGAATGATGCAAATTATATATATATATATATACATATATATATACACACACACACAGTGGGGAAAATAAATATTCGTACACATGAAAAATTGTATTTTTATAAATGTAAAAGCCTTAACTAATACAAATTTTGATACATTTTATGTTTAAAGATACATTTTATTAAAAAAATAGTAATAAACTTAATTCATTCTTATTCTAACAGAAATGAATGTATTTTTTTCATTTTAACAGATGAAAAAAGTATTCGTACAAAACAAAAAAAGCATATTAATTTAATTTAATACTTTGTGGAATATCCTTTATCGAGTTCAACAGCTACCAGACTATTCTTGTACGTCTCAACTAATGATATTCTACATATAAATGCATGTGTAATATAGTCACAGATATGTATATTTTAATAATTTGAATCGAAATTTTTATCCATCATTAATAACAAATATATTTATCGAATTATTATTGCAAAGGGTAAGATAAATTAATAATGAAATACATTTAAATAAACAAAGGTGAATGAAAACGATGGATATACTGAATGATCAATAGATATAGGGAAAGATTAAACAGGCAAAAACAAGACATTTTACATAGGTATGAATAAATCGTTAGATAGCTATCTAGCTATCTATCTAGCTAGCTAGCTAGCTAGCTAGCTAGATAGATAGATAGATAAGCTAAGCGATAGAAATGGTGATTAACAGACTATGAGATATAAACAGACCTAGATACACAGATATAGAGGAAAGGATTGAGACAAATACGAATAGAGAGAAATAAATAATTTAATGCATGGGTACGAAAGAACTTGGATAGACAAAGAAATAAACATATACAAACAGACTGACGTATGAAAATCATTAAAACTAAAAGTGTGCGGAGTAGTATTAACAGAGGGGAAGTAATGCGCTTTTCGATGTTTTGGAAAAGCAGAGAAGTATAAACAACAACTAGTGCTGATTTTAATTGCCTTATGCGATTTACGTTATCAACTACGAGCCCACTTTACATTAACCAACAACTGCTAATTATGTTCATAATAAATTTCATTTCCTTTTTTATTTTCTTTCATCAATATACAAATATCGCAAGTAGAAAATGAGACGAAAAGATTGAAATGCAGATGAGAAGATTGAAATGCAAAAGTCTCTGTGGACGCAAAAATGTGACCAACCGATACATTTGAAAGAGAGTACCAGCACATAACACAGGAAAAATTCGCAAGGAAAAGTACTTTCGTTTTCTTTGCTTCTTTTGAAGATTGAAGAATCGTATGAGCTTCAGGAATAAATCTGCACACACATACACACACACACACATATGAGTGAATTTACGCAGGCATAAAGTCATATATGTGTGCGTCTGTGTATGATTAATATTTCTAATGTATCTAATCATCTGTTTATAAATAGAATATTCATGTATGATAGCATCAAAGCGTTGTCTATATTTTGCACAACTGGCTATCCCTGCCGCGAACAATCTCGAATATTGCTTTTAATGTAGTTTCCGTTCAAGATACAGGCGGTCATATCCTTTTCTTTAATATCTGTGAATAGCTACGATATCTTGGGAAAGCTAGTTGAGTAGATTTTCGTTGCTTTTATCACGGTTTAGAATTTTTATTTGTGCGTCTCCTAGACATGCTACCGCTCAAAGCTAGAGCCCAGTTCGCCCCGTTATTGTATTTACGACTGGGAATAAAAGACAATACACACCTTTCCAAAGGATAATAGTTCGGTTTGTCGAGACTATTTTATTTAGTATATAGTATATATTTTTTAAGAACAAATACGCATATGTGATTGTGTATCACTGTGTTGGATATGCATTATGCAATATCTTACGGTCAATGCATTTAACCCGATATTTCGACATTACTCACATGGATCAAATATTATACAGTAACAGATTTAACATTCTGATAAGTATGTCAGGTTACGGACTTACCGATCTCTCTCTCTCTCTATCTATCTATCTCTTCAAACACACACACACACACACACATATATATATATTCATACGTTTCATTAAATAATATAGACAAGTGTTGTCTATTTATTTTATGTAAATTCTTTTCATAACATCTGATAAGCTTAATAACATTATCATTAAAAGAAGAAAGAAAATCACAATACTGATACATTTTTAATCCAATCTAAGCTTTCGGTTTACATAAGCCATTATCAAAGATAACAATTACTGTGCAATATATTACAATACACGGACAATAATGTGATGTTTACATGGATGATTTCCAAGCAACGATAAACATGTGCATATAAGACGCTGGAAGCGAAAATCGCACCGCAGCTCATGACGACACACATGACCACGCGAGAGTGAATTCGAGAAGTATTAAGTATGGGAAGCATTTGGTATAAAACAATGGCTTCTGTTACCAATTATAGACATTTAAGGATATTTGTAGAGATTTCATAGTTTATTTTGTTTAGGTTAGGTTTCAACTGTTTGATGTATATAGCTTCAAGAATTTTTAGTTTTTGTTTATTGTTTTCATGCTTAAGTATAATTGTGTTTTCGGCAAGGATTTTACGGAATTGTGTATGCGGCCTGTCATGTTGTTTTAAATGCCTAAAAATGTTAAGAGTTTTCATTCAACTGTAGTGTCAACCGTCGTGAAAGCGAGTCTGTGGTGTGACCAACATAAATATTATTTAATTCGTTGGAGATACAATCTCCCAAAGGGCACTTGATTTTGTAAATTATGTTTGTTTTTTGCAAATCGCTAACTGGGGTAGAAGAATCATTGCGAATAATTAAGTTGGGTATACTAGATTTAGTGTAGTATATGATTAACTTAATTTCTTTGCTGGGATCTGTTGTTGATATATTAGTATTTACTAAATTTTTTACTATATTTTCATCTTGTTTATAATTGGTATGCATTTGATTACAATATCGGAGATTAATATGTTTGAGTTTAGTAGAAGCAGTATTATGTACTATTTGCTTAGTATTGAGATTTCTAAGAAAGCATCTTATTTGTTCATCAACTATATAGTTTGGAAAGCTATTATTAATAAGTGTTTGTTTTATATTTTTTAGTTCACTGTAAAAAAAATCTGTTTTGTGGATTAATTATGTATTAGATTCTTTATAATTGCTATTTTGTAGTAATATGGGCATTTGCTCTTGTAGTTAAGTGTACATGAATTTATGCTTGTAGGTTTTTTTGTATGGCGAAATAGTAAATTTGTTATTATTTGTGTTTATCAATATGTCAAGGAAGGGAATTTTATTATTAGTATTGAGTTCATATGTGGATTTAAGGACAGAATTATTTTGGAAACGTTTTTGAACTTGAAGTATTTCATCTGTATTTTTAATTAACATAAGAATATCATTAACGTATCTTAGGTAGATGGATGTTTTTTTTTTTTAATCTGTAAATATCTTATTTTCAAGGTTCGACATGTAAAAATTGCTAAATGTCGGACCCAGTACTGAACCCATGGAGACACCATCACGTTGTATATATATATTATTATTATGATCGAAGAAAGGGACTTCAGTAGTATAAGCTAATAGTAGTTTCCGTATTATATTAGGATTAATTTTAAGTTACTGCATATATTTCTTGTAATTATGTCAATAGTTTCACTAACAGTGACATTGGTAAATAAGTTTTCAACATCAATTGAAGCCATGATTTCATTGTCGTGTTTTTCACTTTTTAGGATTTGGATTACTTCAAATGTTGACTTAACACTATATTTACTAGGAAGGTGGGGAGTAATAAGTTGGTTAATGTATTTTGTTAGATGATATACAGGAGTTGGAATTTGCGATATGATAGGATGGGGAGGATAGTTAGGTTTATGTGTTTTATAGTGCCGTATATATAGTCAGGTCTATAATCACCAACAATTTTAGGGAGTTTTAAAGAGTTCTGGTCAGCATTAGCATTAATAAGTTTATTAAGCTTTGATTTTAGTTGGTTGGTCGGTTTCTTGTTAAGTTTTTTAAATTTATGTGATCATGGAGTATGTGGTCAAGTTTTTTGTTGTAATCCAATTTGTTTAGGATGACAAAAATGTTAGTCATATCAGCTTTTTTTACGATAATGTCAGGGCAGTTGCGTAGTACTTGTGCGGCAATTTTCAGTTGTTTAGAAAGTATTTTTGAGTAGTTTCTGCTTTTATCATGCCGATCCTTAAATGCCTCGGCCTTAAGTAAGTCTTTAAATTCTGGTGTAATTTCTTTTAGTTGTTCATCCTGGAGTTTAACGATGTTTTGGTATTGGGTCTCAATTTCTATTTTTTTTTTTTAATGTCGATTGTACTTCGGTATATATGGCAGTTAGGCCCAAGGTTAAGTAATTCTTTTGGGTGCTTAGTTCATAGTTGGAAAGGTTAATGTATTTATCAGCTTTGTTAGGAAGAGCGATATTACCTTTGTATAATGTATTCAGTTTTTTTTTAATTTAAATCAGTGTTTAGCTTCAGATATATATTATATAGATAGATGGATGGATGAAAACGATATATACATTTTTATCTACCAGAAGCAATGTTTGGAAAATTAATTACAAATTAAAAAAATTCTTCGTGTGATACTTAATAACAAAACTGATAAAAAAGTATAACCTAAACGAAAAGAAATTAAGTTGGTTAGACCATATATACAAACACATATTTTTAGAAAAAATAAATTAAAAAGTTTAAAATTACAACGTCCCCTCTAATTTGGGAGCATGTTTAGTTATATTGGTTCAGTCCAATTAAGCCGAAAGGTCGAAACGCTTCTCACAAAATAATGTTACAGTTTTTTTATTAATTTTCCTAATATATACAGGTTGCGATGGATAAATTGTCGTTTAAATTACGCAAAAATGAAAATAATATTAACATCTCATTTTAAAATATATATTTAGCAAAATGGCACAAAAATATCTTGAAATACTTAAGAGTAAGTTTATTTGATAAAATCGCCATTAGCTTCAGCCTGCAGAAAACATCAGAATCACCTACAACTGGACGGTCTCTTTTTGTTTAAGTTGGTGAATGCTGCCAAAATAGTTGCCTTCAGTTCACTTTGATGTTACAATTTTTATTTTTTTTTTTTTGGTATCGATCAACTGCACTACACATAATAATCAAGGACGTTGCAGTCCGGAAAGTTAGGTGGTCAGATGTAAGGGGTTATGTGGTTGAAGAAATTGCTTGACTGCAATGACTGGGGACTTCCTGCTTGCATGACATGGTGCAGTGTCCTGTTGCCAGATATAGTGTTTTCCAGAACCCACCCTCTTGAAACAGGGCAGCACTGCCTCCTCAAGGCACTTGATGTAGGCCTCCGTGTTAACTCTGAGGCTCAGTGGGAAGATGAATGAAGGCATAATGTCGCTATCACATGTGATCATTCCAAACATGTTCGTAATCACCATTAGACTCATCCAATTCTTTCTGATTCCTCTGTACTGTCCTCAGATTGACACCCAAACACTCTGAAATGTTCGTATTGGAGTTTCCAATGCAAATGTCAAGCAATACAGCATTCAGTGATTCGAGTGAATTGCATCATGGTACTCTTTTTCATATAGATGGTGCCCAACTGACCATACTATTTTGAGCAGTCGACAAAATAAAAAAACGCATGCATGAAATTAAAAATGTAAAATTGCGACAATATCGCCCATGTAAACACACACACACACACATGCACATATATATATATACAAGTGTAAGTTTAAATTCATTTTTTCATCCTTGAAGTTATGTCTGATGATTCAGAGAAAAAGAAACTAGCGTGCTGAAATAAATGATAACAATGGAACCATAAAGTGGTCTGTTTTTACTTTAAATTAAATTATTCACTCTGACTTAACATTGCGCTCTCTGGATTTCATCCACCTTGGGATTATCCATACGGATTACCAAGATTTTCATTACTTATATATATATATATATATATATATATATATATATATGTGTGTGTGTGTGTGTGCGTATATATATATATATATATATATATATATATATATATATATATATATATATCCATGAATATAGACATATGTGTGTATGTTTCCGTGTGTAAGCGTGATTTGTAAGTTTGGCACAGCCTCGAAAATGACTTATCAATGTTCAGCCCATCAGAAAACCTGACTAGAATGAGAATTTTAAAACCAGATATAAAAAGAATTCGACAACAACAGCGGAGATGTACTGGGAGTTCATCTTCTGATAGCGAAAATACCTTTATGAAAATATGTTTTCAACGCACTTAGGCTCCACGCATCGGTTTCAGATCGTTTCAAATAAAAGGAAAGAAAAACATTACATTCTAGCAACTGATCACCGCGTCTTCTCTATAAAAGACGTGATTTTATCCAAATTAAAACTCGACAGACCTAGTTGGTGTTTGGTTAATATGCGAACTACAAATGAAATGTTTCACGTTACAAATTTGTGTCAACTTATCCCACTAAAAAGGTTTAACACAAAACCTCGTAAATTACTTCCAAAACATTTTCGCTAATATACATCAATTGTTTCACATCATGTAATTAACCAAACAAAGAATTTCGTAAAGAATTTCATATCATTGTTAAAATATTTTATATTCTTGTTGAAATTATATGGTAGATTCTTTCTTTCTTGTCATTCTCTGATATAGACATGTTATCACTACTAATATTCATTTCACTAGTTAGAGATTTGTTTGCCTTGACTTACAGCGGCGTGATACTAAGGAGTTAAAATGGGCAGTTGATTTACCCACGCCAAGACGATTAATGAAAGATGATATTAACGAGGAAACACACGGGTAATTTTAACAAAACAAGGAAATTATTCACGAATTTACACGCTTGAAATAGTGTCACTAGTTCGTTTCAGGAAAATAAATCAAAATTCTTAAAGTCCGTAGTTTTAAAGTATTGCCATGAAGAGGAAATGTTCATACAACAGGTTAAATGATCTGACACAAAATAATATTAGAAAAATTTTTAAAATAATGTTAAGGCAATTCGTTCTTCACCGACAAGATATATGGTTTTCATACTTTCAAAAGTAGACGAAGAGAGTTAGTTTGAAATACTTAACTTTCTTGGATTGTTAAGAGACAATTCTGTGAAGTCCTGTTTGCTGGTTAGAAGACCTTAATATAATGGGTGAGTAATTTTACACTGGTCACGAAGAACTTGTGGTAGACCCGCTTGAGGTGGGCGTGATATAAAATGGCCTGTGCACCCAAATAAAGATAGTCACAGCATGCCCGCTAACGTTTATAAATTAAAGATGTGAAATCTGACAGGTGGAACAAAAATAAATAGAACGAATATATTTAAAATTTATTCAGAATACAGACCAGAGTACTTGTAGGTTAAATTATAAGGTAAGTCCGCATCTAGAAGGTTAAGATCATATATCAGTTCTAAGTGTTGAAAAGTTGCTGGTCACATCAATGATGAAACTTCCGTTGCATTTTAACTGAAGTGCACGGAGTAGATTATTTGAAGCCAGGACGTTCAGTTTAAATGTCCGGTGTCTGCGTTGCGTAGTTGCTGTTCATATCAAATGGTGAACCTACTGTAGCATTTTAAGAGAAGTGTACGGAGTAGGTTGTTTGAGTCTGAATGATATGAATACAGCAATTTCCTAAAACAGGTGAGTTAGGCTGACAGGAAAGTCAGAAGCAGGTACTATTGGTCTATCTGTGTTCAACGAGAAGTCACTTGTTATATGAAAAGGAAGTGTAAAAGGGAGTGTTATTACTTTGCTCCTGCAAAGTAATAAAAATTTCAAGCAAAATAAACAGATTTGCTACAAAATATAATAGGTATAAAATGTCCACAAAGTGTCTACCTAACACTGAAAGAACTAAAATAGCATTAGGCTTATAATGAAAGTAAATGAACTTAAATTAAAGGCTGTGTGACAAATCAATGAAGAAAAGGTCAAAGTCATGAAGACATAACGTCTGCCCTACGTCACGTGGACTGAGTAGCAAAGGCCTACGATAAACAGAAACAAAACCTTTCATATGATTTCACTCTTCTCTTATTAATTTAATTTTTCTCCTCATTTTCTATTAAAAAAAACAATTTCGTGTAGGCTAGCTACGTTCTTTTCTTCTGCTTCTCAGCAGACCAGCTAATTTCTGTTATGACAAGGTTTTCATTGGTCCAAAGAAATGGTTGCGAATTCGTTTCCTTCTTCCTCCTCAGTCCTCCGAATTTGAAAGGAGTCGGTGAAGAGAGTTATTATTATTTCGCACTCACTACAGAATCACGTTAAACATGTCATATTTTGTGGTAAGATTAGTTTATGGGCTCATAGATAAACATCTGTCACTCCCGCTATATGTATATTTCGCTCAACTTTTCAATCCGCCACTCCCTACTAATTTACGAAACAGTTTGTGAGTTCCTTACACATTTTCTCACTTTCATTTTTTTGTTCTCTCTTTATCTGATTATTAAATAGAATTTCTTGGTGCTTTCTCTTTACATTTGGAATACAGTGCAAGGTTATGTAGATCCCGTGGAAGTTGCATGCTGTATCTTATCTGTAAAGGTCTGAACTGGTGAAACTAAAGAACAGGGTGCACCTGAAAATTCTTGCCATGGAAATAGCAATAGTGTAGTGACAGGTTTGCAACGTTGTGCCTGTAGGAAAGAGGCTGTAAAGTAGAGAATAATGCCCCCCATAAGACCGCGTAAAAGATTCTAAACTCTAAAAAGGGTGAAAAGAGTGGATTGAGCAACTCCTGTCCATATATGCTAGCAATACTTCACTGTTGGTGCAATCTGGCTCTTGTAAAGATAAATCAAACAGTATTCAGGTGCTTCTTAGAGCAAATAAGCAAAATATTTTTCCAGTATCTTTAGGACTACATGTGTTCTGCTGAGTGAAACTGAAACCTAACAGACATTCAAAGCATAAAACCTCATTAAAATTGCAACCGTTCATCGTGATTGCAAGTAAGACAGGGTCTGATTAATGATAATGAAAAGATACTCGCTCGGTTTTTGAGGAAGTGAGTGTTACTAGCCAGTTCTTTTTCCACGTTGAGCTCGGTCAGAGAATGGATCAGATGAAAAACTCCTATTCATCTTGATTTTTGGAAATGTGTACATTTGTCCAGATTTAGTGGATAATTTATTTTTAAATAATATTAAGGGTGTGCGAAAGTTTCCAGCGTTCACTCTTTTTGAGAACTAGAGACTAAATACACAGAAAAATGTTTATTTCGAATATTAAAAATCAAAAATGCTGGAAACCTTTACACACACCTAATAGCTAACAGAATACACCCAGTGTTGATACGCATTCCTGTTAGAGTTGACGAATATAAAAAAAGCTAGACGGAATAACCTAGCCTAAGTCGAAATTCCGATACATTTCTATTTATATAATTCAGAAATACGCTTTTAAGTAGGCGCACAAGGGGGTCGTCAGTGATGTTTTGACTTGGTTCATCAGGGAGTTTCGGGTCTTTCAACATCATACTCCCCATCACCAAGTCGACCCAATCAGGGGAGATCAACCCCTGATTCCCCCTTTTGATTAAACACTAACAGCTACTCTGGCCTTTTTTAAAGAATAAGAGGAAGAAAGACCACATGTTCCGCACATCCGATTGGATGTTAGTAACAACCAATCTGCTGCGCGTACTAAGTTTTAAATGGCCCGCGGTTGGGACTGGTTTCTTTTCTTATTTCGGTGGATGGCAGTTTCGATGGATAACTGAGGAGGTAATCTTAATATTCCTAAATCTTACCCTATTTCCTTGAGTATTTTAAGGTTTAATTATTTGCCGTTTTTATTTTGTACTTATTTCCTTTTTTTGACGGGGATACTTGAACTCAACGCTATTATCACATTTTATCGTTAGCCTGTTTCTTAATACAAATAATATATACAAAAGAGGGAAATGTTCGTATAAATAAAAAAAAATTAGACAAATGTCTTACGTTCGAATAAAAAAAAAAATTTTTAAATTATATTTATATATATGTATCGCTAAAAACCGATGACAAACTGATAAAATAAAAATAATATATATACAAACAATATATGGTAATGATCAAGAGGAAAAACACTATAAATACACTATATACGCGTTATGGTTCCGATTTAAAATATACAAAAATGTGAAATGTTCGTCTAAAATAAAAATTAAATAAATAAATTAGATAAAAGGTCCAACGTTCAAATAAGGCCTTACGTTCGAATAAAAATTAAATAAATAAATAAATAGACAAAAAGTCTTACGTTCGAATAAAAAATAAATAAATAAAAAATAGACGAAAGGCCTTACGTTCGAATAAAAGAAAAAAGTCTTGCGTTCGAAAAAAAAAAAAAAATTATGAGAATAATGGACAAAAAGTCTTACGAGATGTGTCGCTCCGGAACTGCTAAAAAGGTATATAGTAACTTAAAAGGTACCGCGTATAATACGGGTTTAACATAAAAACATATTTACAAATAATACAATTTACAAATTGACGAGATATATTCTTTGGCTGTACTTGTACAATTCAATTCGTGTATTTACTCACATTCACACGCACAAAAAAAAAAAAAAAATAATAATAATAATAAGTGCTTTTAAATTAAAATGTTTATAATATTGCCATGTTGCAATTATATTAAAATTATTTACAAAATTTACCCGGCTTGATAATTATTTGTTATATTGATGTCCAAGAGCTATCACGCTTTATCCATAACCATTTTGCTGTCCTTTCTGCTGTATTAGTTATGGTCCGAATCGCCTTTCTTTTGTTAGCACCTACAACGCCAATATCAGTTAGAGCCTTGCATAGGGACCTTGCAACAAAACCCCTTACTCCCACCTCGATTGGCAAACAGCTTGACTTCCACCCATTGTTTTTGCAACTCGCTAATAGTTCGTAATATTTTAACATCTTCCGCTCGTGGGCTTCTTCTGCATGCTCTTCCCAAGGCACTGTCAGTTCCCACATTATAATCTTTTTAATATTGTTAGAGTAGAACACTAAATCGGGGCGTAATAATGTTTGCACGATGTGATTAGGGAATTTTAGTCTTTTCCCTAAGTCGACCCTTAATTCCCCGTCTGTTGCCTGTGACAGAGTATTTGCTATGTTCTTGTGCTTTTTGGGGGTTTTCTCACCAGCTCTATGGAACTCTATGGCTCTTTTATCTGTGTTTAAAGTATTGGTGCTGATGGCCATGCTAACTATCTTTGCTATCTCTTTTAATATTTCATCATGCCTCCATCTATACCGGCCTTCCGTTAGTGCTGTCTTACAGCTACTTAGAATATGTTTTAGGCTTCCTGGACGCGAACACAAGTGGCATAGTTGCGATTCTGTCTCGTACCATCGATGGAGGTTGGTAGGACTGGGAAGGGTGTCGTATACAGATTGAATCAGGAACTTTATGTTGGTATCATTTCTCCATATATCTGACCATTTGATTTCCCTATAAATCATGGATTCCCAATTGGTCCACGCACCTTGTTGCCTTAGTCCTACCACCTTTGCCACCCTTTTCTCCTCCTCGCCCTTACGTACTTCTTGTATTAAAAGATTCTTTTCTTTACCTTTGGCTCTGTCCACCCGAATGGTAGGAAAGAACCCTAGGCCAGCTCGTCCAGTAGCTACGGCGCCTAATATGGCCTTTTCGCGGAGTCTTTCTTTAGCGACACGCAATGCGTTCTCTGCTCTCGATTTTCATAGATCTACTGCCTGTCAAATAGTAACATATAATCAACATTCGAGTTATGATTGTACTCAGTAAACCTGTTATATTTTTGTAAATTCGGAATCGCTTTTGCCTAACCAAAATCTGATTTCTAATGTTCATAAATAACACACCAAACGAATAAAACTTTTTGCAAGATCCATTCTGATTTAGATGCAAAACGCAAAAAAATAAAACATGAATTTTCTTCCGAGCTTTAAGAATAAATTATAAAATATAATTATGACTACGCGTATAAGTTTAATCAAATATCTACATACAATATCTTATGTATAGAGCGTGCACGTATATTCACACACACAGAGAAATATATATTATAATTATATATAATCTTAATCCTGGATTAAATCAAACACAATAAAATGAATTCCCTTATATAAATACTAGCAGCATGGCCCGGCGTTGCCCGTGCTTCATTCGAAAATCGTACGACTCATACAGCAATCGCTATCACTTGACTTAAAATATTTTTGACATTCCTTGCCTTTAAAGGAGTGCCCTTTACCGTGCTGATGTTGCTACATGTCATACTTCTTGCCTATCTCACACTGTGAATTTTTTCTAAGCTCTATACTAAACATTAAATCTGTTACGAAAAAAGAACTAAACACAAAACGAACAGCTTTAAAAAGGATTGGTAACTGGAAAAACCGAATGAAAAAATATGTTAACAACAAATACTTTTTCACACCCAACCCAAGTTCCTGAAATATTGAGACTAGTCATACTACTTGGGCGGGATTGTTGTTGCCCTTGTTTGTTTTTTAACCCGGCATTTTGGAAACCATACATTGATCCGATTTTAAGTTGAAATAAAAAGAGTTCAAAAGTGTTTAACAAAACGAAGTCAAAATGAGGTGAAAAGCTTAGATGTACTGGGCCGCGTAGTGCAGGCGAGACATTTAACTTAAAAACCCCAAAATACGTATCACCTGTGAGTTAATTTTTTTTTTACAAAGATTGAGTCGCAAATAAAAAATCGGGCTCCGGTATGACACAATGACGTAAATTGAAAAATCGGATCTGGGATGCAGTCTGTGAGAAAGAACAAAGTTTATAGAAGTGGGAAATGGAGTGCTGAGGGCATGGTCAACACTGAGGTTTGTATCGATTTTTGAGTCACGACGGGGCCAGACGGCATTCTATGCAAGGCACTTCTAACTGGGCCGCGTAGGAATTTTTGTTTGAATTGTAAAGTACGCCCGAAATTTTAGAATGTAATCCGCCCAAATACCGGACCAGCAATCAATAGGGACCTCAATTTTCTTGCATAGAAAGGAAAAATGGAATGGAGTTTGCGTTTCACTGGCTGAGAACTTCAGTGTAGACCATATTTTTAGCTCTTTGCGAGGGTGAATAAAGGAACACATCACTGCGCCTGTCGACTCGAGAGCAGGCTACGTAAATGTCACCGTATGAGAAGTACTGCTCTTCTAAGTGTACAACAGTGACAGACAGCGTTTGTCCTTGGGTCTTATTAATTGTCATAGCAAAACATGGTGCGAGTGGGAATTGGGATCTTCTGAAAGTGAAGGGTACGTCGGCATCTGATGGATACAAATTTTACGTCGCTGTTGTGACAGCTGGTGTAATTGTAATGCGACTCGCAGGGACCATGAATCAGGTTGGTTGTCGCTATTTCCTACAATTCAGGGTCAGCTGACGGATCAGGAAATTCAGCAGAAATAAGATGATCGATTTCTGTGGCCTAATCTTGTCGCACAGCAAAATTAGTATATGTGCGTGAGGCAGATCACGATTCTGCCACACAATAGTGTGCATGCGACAGCAAACAGCCCCAAAAACCAGGCCCTTTGTAATCACATCCATTAGCTTTCCCAACTTCAGATGGTAAACGCGCGAAATGAGGTTTGGTCGGTCGGAGGCCGATTGCCCTGGCATAAGTTCTTTAGCAACTGCGTACCATTTTGGGTTACACGTGAAAGTTATGAATAGGTCTGGTTGGCCGTACTTACGAACGTATGTCATCTCGTCTTGCATCCTCGCATGCATGTATCGTGGACTGCCTGTGAACGTTGCAGGTAGTATGCAAATCTTGCCTATATTGCGTGGATCAGCGTCATTTCGTAAAGCATAACGGAGGTGAATGTAAGAGTCGCTGCGCAACTTGGTGTGATTCAATCTGATGTAACAGAGTCTTTCGGATTCCATCTTAGCAGCCATGTCTACTATGAATTGATGGAAAAGTTGCCGACTTCGATGAAGATGATTGAATGTACCCTCATGTACCATCAATAGGTAGGCGTAGAAATCCCTGCAAGGCACAGTTTTTTAAGTTGGACCCATTTTGCAGAATGCCAAAGTGGTACCCATCTTCTCCGTAAGGGAAGAGAAGTGGGTATTGCAGCGCATCGTAGGACCGTTCCTTTTCACTGATTCTTCGGAGCCCACTGATGCGCGATTCGATAAAAATGTCACATCTGTTGTGCTGATCACCGTTGACAATGACGGAAACTTCGTTACTTGCGGGAGTATTGTAACGACGTTCATGCTCTCCCTGAGGCCGTTTATCAGCATCAATTACAATAATGAAGTCAGAAGAAGTGTTATTTTCGAGACCATACTTAAAACTGGGGACAGAGCTGTTTGTCTCGTGGAGCATTTGTTGGAGACTCATTATGACGTCCCTGCGCGTCTGATTGTCTTGGCGTGTGTCGTTCTTGGGAATAATGAAAATGCGGGCATCTGCCTGTTGATTGTAGTCAGCTATGAAGTATATTTGGAGAAAAGCCGAATCAGTGGCAGTTTCCCGCAAAAGAGACACAATCACGTCGTAAACCTGACCTTGAACCTTGAAGGTGTGATTCCAACCGACTTTGCGGAAGGCATTACCACCGAAAGAGGTCATCTGGAAGGCACAATTGCACTCTCTGATTTTTGCGAGGAAATGTTTGGAGTCTGGACTGGAACACTCCAAAAGAGCTTTCTACGGAGCAGGTAGCTCTTAAAAAGGTAGAAACTGTACCTTACCGTCTGAACAACACAAACCTGCAGACTCTCCAGGCCATTTTTTGCCATTGTAATGCCCACAGACAACTGACATGGATCCTGTTTGGAGGTCATAGTTGAACGCCAGCATAAAGTAAAACTACTTTGGTGGGCTACAGAGCCCTCGCTTTGCATGGCGGCGCTGGTTAACAGTCTGCAACCTTTCAAGCCTTTCAGTAGGTCCTTCTACAGTTCTAGCAGTTGAAGTTGCGTCGCGTTAACCGTAGTTACACTTACCAAGCGTTTCATGTGACAAAACATACTGCCTCCGTTGAGATTGACTGGAAAGCCTCAAAGAGGCATTTACCTCGGTTTCTTCCTCCCGCTTTCTCTTTGCCGCAGAGGCTCTTTTAGAACGCCTGCTAAGGTTGCATCGCCAAGGTATTTTGGTACACTTAGCAAAGATGCCAGGTCGGTCATCGCCACGGCACTCAGAAGAGCTCTCGTTTCCCCTTAGCCAGTGAGGCTTTTTTAGAATGTCTGCTAATGTTGCCTCGCCTGGGTGTTTTTGCAGCCTTTGCAGAGCTGCCGGGTTGGTCATCGCCACGGCACGCAGACTGCAAAGTAGACGCTATATTATCATCTGTAACCGGAGTTATTATGTGCTCCTCCACAGTCGCCTGTTCTGCATGTGTAACGTTAACGGTATTAGGGGTCTTTATTTGCTGACGTGCGGATGTTTGTCGTGTAGGAGCCATTTGAATGGTTGTAGAAATGCTGCATAAGAATGCGAATAGAAGTTGATGCCGAAGCTGAAGCGGTGCAACCTTGTTGTATACGAAAAACTAAAGATGCAGTGGAGCGGTATGGAAAACCTTCTCCTAGCTATGGGCAGTGCTTTCTGGCAGCACCAAATCATCGCTATAGGAAGAGGTTACGCAACCAAAACGTTGAAGCATTGAAGGTTAAAATATAGTGAAACACTGAGGTGTACTGGGCCGCGTAGTAAAGGCAGAAGAGAAGTAACTTGTGACAGTAGTTAACTGTCTAATAGCAAAACTGAACTACGAAAAGGTAGAAATAGGTATGGTACGCTAAGATGGACTGGGCTGCGCAGTAAAGGCAGCACGCGGAAATAAAATGTGTAATGCAAACGTTTAAGCAAATAGGTACCTTGCGGTAGCCAGAAGCTGTCAATTAATCCAAGGACAGATGCGTTAATGGCGATAAAATCAAGACGTGAGTGCAGATGCAGCCGCGCTGAAAGTATTTAATGGGAGCGTGACTTGTCATTGATTGGTGTAGCCTGGACAATGGCCATTACTTGGACCAATGAATGAGCTCACGCAAAATGGATGATGCTAGAGCGCATTCACGCATGATTTGGCAAGCGCAAGGCTTGGCCGTAAACGGGGTCGAGCTGCCTACTGCATATGCAGCTTGGCTCTAAAGCACGTGATGCTGGGGATGAGAATGCAAGGAGCTGCAATGAAGCGTTTGCTCGTTTGGTTTGCGCGACAACGAAAAGCCGCTAACCGTTTGCCGGCATTAGCTTTGAAATGGATTGCAAGGAAGCCCTGATGTTTTAGCGCAAAAACTCCTCGTCAGATCTGGGATGCGGCCTGGGCTAGGGGAAAACGCTTAAAGAATTGGAAAATGGACTGCTGACAGCGGAACCATATTAACTTAGCACGTATGCGGGTTTTTTTCAGTAAAGACGCAAATAAAGGAAGTGCTTATTTTGGTAAGATTCGACGATTAAAGCAAAAGTGTTGACAAAGTCGAATATGTCATTTGTGGCTCAAAGTCAGAAATGGTAGCAGGGATAAAAAAAAAAGCCATTCCACTTTTTGAGGTCAAATGTTCACTTCCACTTGACTGCACGCACTGACCTGTTTCTTCACGCGCATAGCGTAACCTTAGATTAATCTGCATTTAGGAAATACCTAACTGGAAATAACATTTTTAAGGTTTGACCGATTGTCGATTTGCACTCTGCTTGGAGGGTCGATCAGAGTCAAAACTTCACATGCTGACTCCCAGTGGCCTCCTCATAAATCCGGTCGGTTTTCGCTAAAAACCTACATACGTTTCAGGCGCAATCTGAGCATATCGGTTTTTGGGTTTTATCGATTTTCCGTGCTGTTTAGAGGTCCGTGGTCAGGAAACTTCTGGACAGCACTTCTAATGGTAAACTCTAAAAGGTTGTCAAATTTGGTTGAAATGCGATCATTCCTTCTGTAAGCAGATTTTTCTGATTATCGATTTTTCTGATTATCGATTCCAAACTCAAAAATCGGGCTGCGTCATGTCCTTACGGCAGGCATTTGCAATCTTGTGGTGAAAACCGCATCGAAATCGGGTGAGAAATACGGCCTGGGCGAGGTAACAACGCCCACGACAGACACACAGACAGACAACATGAGAAATATAGATAATATAGATAATAAATAATAGATATATAGAAATATAGATAATATAGATATAGATAATAGATAGATAGATATGTATATATCCGGTATTTCTAAGAAATATTATATATGTGATAAAAGTTGATAATAACGTTAGAGCTTTGTAGGGTGACATTTTGGAGCCCGTAGGATTACATCGACAAACACGAAATCCCAACAGAAAAGGTAAACCGATTACTAAGAATCTAACCAAAGACACGTGGACAAAATCTTCAATTTTACTGACGATAAAAGATCTGAATTCTGTGCAAAACTCATCATATTTAGATAAGATTGCTGAAAGAACTAGGAAGCCCAGACGCTGGTAAACGAACCATTTCTTCCTTTTTTCTTATAAAATAGAGGAAAATACTTGTGATGGCTTTTGAGTTTTCACTTCCTCTAAATATCTATAAGACTAAACCATCTTTGGCAGAAGACTGTATATGTTATGAAGCCCTATCTTAAGTATTAGGTTGGTGCAAAAATAATGTTGTTTTCTCACATATGTTAATATGTGATAAAACGACTTTATTTTTGCACCAACCTAATAAAACCTCAATTCAATGACCCTTGCAATTAAAGCGATAGCCTTAATGTTTTTTTTTTCAACTTAGTTATTTGTATTAAACCATTTTTTGCAAAAGAACTGGTTTTTACAAGATGATAATTTAACAAAAATGTGTGATGTAAATTTTACAGAGAAATATTTACTAATCTTAGCATACAAAGAAACTAATATGAACCTCACAACCAATCTGCGGATGTCCATACGAGGAGTGAAATTTATTACCTAGAATGACCGCAGCGCGTCGCTGGAGTAATGTGTCAAACAAATATTTAAAACATGCTCCTAATTCCGCATTTTAGAGACATGGAGTACATGAGTCATTTGTTGCCGAGTAGTAAAGGAAATTATACGTGTCGATTTTATACTGTTGGTGAAAAATGAATAAAAGGAATCTGGAGCAGCTGATTCATTCTTTAAAAAATAATATGTGTTTTGAGTATATAATCTAACCAATTTCATTTAGATTATTTTCCTTTTCATCCATCATCTTTGTTATTAAATATTTCACAATTGATAACAGAATATCATACAAGAACGGTGAAATGTTGTAAGAATCTAGACGCAAATTTACTGAGGATGATATAACGATTAAAGAACTTTCTAAACATTTTCGTCTTAATGATTTTTACTCTCTTAATTAGAATAGCATTTATGTCTTAATTTAGGCCAGTCTCATCAGTTTAATGCGTTTAATGTATTGTTTTTTTTTTTTGATTGTTTGTTTTATTTTTTATGTCTCTTTTGTATTCATATAATATTTATAAATTTCCTGAAACTGAAAATGCACCGCCATTAAGCTTTTTATTTAACTATTCTTGTTTTTGTATAGGTATTTTCCTTTCTGGACATAAAGTATGTGCTATTCTTTTAGCTGTTCTCGAGAATGATTTTATTTCTTATTCTTAAATATATATATATATATATAGTGCCGGTGTCAATAAAATACTTCTCGATGTAATATAATAGATATTAAGTATATATTTATAAATATACATATTATCCCACACGGGTCAGGGATAATATGTATATTTATTAATACGTCAAAATGTCAGCCGATGTCCAAAACTATATCAAGTCCGTAGTTAAATGGGGCAAATATTATTTTAATGCTTCCGAAATTAAACTATTAATCATCTAAGAAACCCCTATTCGCCCTCCATCAGTAATGATGATGCTAACTTTTAGGAAATTAACTCGTTGCGCCTTCTCGGGCTTGCGTTCTCTTCTGATATGAAGTCAAAAGACTATATTGAATCTATTGCTAGGTCAGCTACTGAGAAAGTCGGTTTACTACGTCGAGCGAGACATTTTTTTCTCTCCAAAATCTATTCTACATATCTATAAGTTTACCATTCGTCCATGCTTAGAATATTGCTGCCACATATGGTCCTGTGCCCCCTGCAATTTATCTTGAACCCATTGATAAGATCCAAAGAAGAATCCAGATCTGTTGGCTTGACTCCAGTCACTTTCGCACAGCCGTAAGGTTGCCTCTCTAAGGCTTTTCTATAAATACTTTCATTGTAATTGTTCAGATGAGATCTTCGCTATGGTACCAAGAGTTTTTGAATTTAAATTCAGTTCTAGACTAGTATCGAGATCTCATCAAGTTACAGTTGAGCTAGCAAGATGTAGCCGTAAATTCTATGCGAAAACTTTCTTCTCTCGCACCTCTCCCCTCTCCGCTATGTAATAATGTTTCAATTTTGGAAATTAGCATGTACTTCATATGTAATTTATATTAATTGTGACATAATGAAGTAAACCAAATATAACAAATAATATATTTGTAAAATTGGAATGATGGAATTCATTATATTCATACTAGCAACATAGAATTTAAATTATGGCTGCACTTAGTAATAAAGATTCAATTTTAGAAATTTGCATGTACTTCATATGTAATTTATATTAATAGTGACATAATGAAGGATACCAAATGAAGCAATAATACATTTCTAAATTTTGAATGATGGAATACATGATAATCAGAGTGGCAACATAAAATTGAAATTAGGGTTGCATTACGTAATAAACTTTCAATTTTGAAAATTTTCATGTACTTCATATGTAATTTATATTAATAGTGATATAATGAAGGAAACAAAATGAAGCAAATAATACATTATTTAAATTGGAATGTAGGAATTCATTATAATCAGAGTGGCAAAATAGAATTGAAATTAGTTTTGCACTAAGTAAGACAGTTTCAATTTTGGAAATTTGCATGTACTTCATATGTAAGTTATATTAATAGTGACATAATGAAGGGAAAAAATGAAACAAATAATCCATTTTTAAAATTTGAATGATGGCATTCATGATAATCAAAGTGGCAACATAGAATTTACATTAGGGTAGCACTATGTAATAAAGTTTTAATTTTGGAAATTTGCATGTACTTCATAAGTAATATTAATAGTGACATAATGAAGGAAGTCAAATAAAGCAAACAATACATTCCTAAAATGGAATGATGGAATTCATTATAATCTGAGTGGCAACATAGAATTGAAATTAGGTTTGCACTAAGTAATAAAGTTTCAATTTTGGAAATTTGCATGTACTTCATATGTAATTTATATTAATAGTGACATAATGAAGGAAACCAAATGAAGCAAATAACACATTTCTAAAATTGGAATGAATGGAATCATTATAATCAGAGTGGCAACTTAAAATTAAAATTAAACTTGCACAAAGCAATAAATTTTCAATTTTGGAAATTCGCATGTGCTTCATTTGTAATTTATGTTTATAGTGACATTTATGAAGGAAACCAAATGAAGCAAATATTACATTTCTAAAATTGGAATGAAGGATTTCATTATAATCAGAGTCGCAATATAAAATGAAAATTAGGTTTGCAGCAAGTAATAAAGTTTCAGTTTTGGAAGTTTGCATATGCTTTATATCAATAGTGACATAATGAAGGAAACCAAATGTAGCAAAGAATACATTTCCAAAATTGGAATGTACGATACATTATAATCAGAGTGGCAACATAGAATTGAAATTAGGCTTGCACTAATAATTAAATTTTCAATTTTGGAAATTTGCTTGTACTTCATATGTAATTTATATTAATAGTGACATAATGAAGGAAAACAAATGAAGCAAATAATATATTTCAAATATTGGAATGATGAGATTCATTATAATCAGAGTGGCAAAAAAGAATTTAAATTAGTTTTGCACTAATTAAAAAAGTTACAATTTTGGAAATTGCAGGTACTTCATATGTAATTTATATTAATAGTAACATAATGAATGAAACCAAATGAAGCAAATAATACATTTCTAAAATTGCAATGAAGGGATTCATTATAATAAGAGTGGCAACATAGAATTGAAATTAGTTTTGCACTGAGTAAGAAAGATTCAATTTTTGAAATTTGCATTACTTCATATGTAATTTACATTAATAATGACATAATGAAGGAAACCAAATGAAGCAAATAATAGATTTCTAAAATTGGAATGAATGGATTCATTATAATTAGAGTGGCAAAATAGAATTGAAATTAGGTTTCAACTAAATAAAAAAGTTTCAATTTTGGAAATTTGCATGTATGCCATACGTAATTTATATTAATAGTGACATAAGGAAGGAAAAATATTCAAGCAAATAATACATTTCTAAAATTGGAATGAAGTGATTCAATAGAATCAAAGTGGCATATAGAATTAAATTTAGGTTTGAACTAAGTTATAAAGTTTCAATTTTGGAAATATGCATGTACTTCATATGTAATTTATATTAATAGTGTCATAATGAAAGAAACCAAATGAAGCAAATAATACATTTGTAAAATTGGAATGAATGGATTCATTATAATCAGAGTGGCAACATAGAATTCAAATTAGTCTCTCACTAAGTAATAAAGTTTAAATTTTGGAAATTTGTATGTACTTCTTACGTAATTTATATTAATAGCGACATAATGAAGGAAACCAAATGAAGCAAATAATACATTTCTAAAATTTGAATGTAGGGATTCATTATAATAAGAGTGGCAACATAGAAATTGAAATTAGGTTTGCACTAAGTAACAAAGTTTTAATTTTGGAAATTTGCATGTACGCCATATGCAATTTATATTAATGGTGACATAATGAAGGAAAACAAATGAAGCAAATAATTTATTGGTACAATTGTAATGTAGGGATTCTTTATAATCAGAGTGGCAACATAGAATTGAAATTACGCATGCACTTACTAAATAAAAAAGTTTCAATTTTGGAAATTTGCATGTACGCCATATGTAATTTATATTAATAGTGACATAATGAAGGAAAAAAATTTTAAGCAAATAATACATTCCTAAAATTGTTATGAAGGGATTCATTAGAATCAGAGTGGCAAATAGAATTGAATTTAGGTTTGAACTAAGTAATACAGTGTAAATTTTGGAAATTTGCATGTACTTAATATGTAATTTATATTAATAGTGTCATAATGAAGGAAACCAAATGAAGCAAATAATACATTTGTAAAATTGGAATGAAGGGATTCATTATAATCAGAGTGGCAACATAGAATTTAAATTAAGCTTGAACTAAGTAATAAAGTTTCAATTTTTAAAATTTGCAGGTACTTCATTTGTTATTTATATTAATAGCGAAATAATGAGGGAAAAAATTGGAAGGAAATAATATATTTCTAAAATTGGAATGAAGTAATTCATTAGAATTAGAATGACAAATTGAATTGAAATAAGGTTTGCACGAAGTAATAAAGTTTCAATTTTGGAAATTTGCATGTACTTCATATGTAATTTAAATTAATAGTGATATAATAAAGGAAACCAAATGAAGCAAATAATACCTTTCTAAAATTTGAATGAAGGAATTCATCATAATCAGAGTGGCAACATAGAATTGAAATTAGGTTTGCACTAAGTAAAAAAGTTTCTATTTTGGAAATTTGCATGTACTTCATATGTAATTTACATTAATTATGACATAATGAAGGAAACCAAAGGAAGCAAATAATACATTTGTAAAATTTGAATGTAGGGATACATTATAATCAGAGAGGCAACAAAGAATTGAAATTAGGCTTGCACTAGGTAATAAAATTTCAATTTTACATATTTGCATGTACTTCATATGTAATTTATATTAATAGTGACATAATGAAGGAAATCAAATGCAGCAAATAATACACTTCTAAAATTTGAATGAAGGGATTCATCATAATCAGTGTGGCAACATAGAATTGAAATTGGGTTTGCACTAAGTAATAATGTTTCAATTTTGGAAATTTGCATGTGCTTCATATGTAATTTATATTATTAATGACATAATGAAGCAAACCAAATGAAACAAATAATACATTACTAAAATTGGAATGAAGCAATTCATTATAATCACAGTGGCGACTTAGAATTGAAATTAAGCTTTCACTAAGTAATATTGTTTAAATTTTGGAAATTTGCATGAAGTTCGTAGGTAATTTATATTAATAGTGACATAATGATGGAAACCAAATGAAGCAAATATTACATTTTTAAAATTGGAATGAAGGGATTCATGATAATCAGAGTGGCAACATAGAATTGAAATTAGCTTCGCACTAAGTAAAAATGTTTAGATTTTGGAAATTTGCAGGTAATTTACATGTAATTTATATTAATTATGATATAATAAATAAAACCAAATGAAGCAAATAATACATTTGTAAAATTGGAACGAAGGGATTCATTATAATCAGTGTGGCAACATAGAATTGAATTTAGGCTTGAACAACGTAGTAAAGATTCGATTTTGGAAATTTGCATGTACTTTATATGTAATTTATATTAATAGTGACATAATGAAAGATACCAAATGATGCAAATAATATATTTCTAAAATTGTAATGAAGGGAATTCATTTTATTCAGAGTGGCAAAATAGAATTGAAATTAGGTTTGCACTAAGTAATAAAGTTTTAATTTTGGAAATTTGTATGTACTTCATATGTAATTTATATTAATAGTGATATAATGAAGGAAACCTAATGAAGCAAATAATACATTTGTAAAATTGGAATGAAGGGATTCATTATAATCACAGTGGCAACATAGAATTGATATTAAGTTTGCACTAAGTAATAATGTTTCAATTTTGGAAATTTGCATGTACCTCATATGTAATTTATATTATTAGTTACATAATGAAGGAAACCAAATGAAGCAAATAATACATTTCTAAAATTGGAGTGAAGGAATTTATTATTATCAGAGTGGCAAACAGAATTGAATTTAGGCTTGCACTATGTAATAAATTTCAATTTTGGAAATTTGCATATGCTTCATAGGTAATTTTATTAATATTGACATAATGAAGGAAAGCAAATGAAGACAATAATACATGTCTAAAATTGGAATGAAGAGATTCATTATAATCAGAGTGCCAACATAGAATTGAAATTAGGCTTGCACTAAGGAATAAAGCTTCAATTTTGGAAATTTGCATGTACTTCTTATATACGTTATATTAATAGAGACATAATGATGGAAACCAAATGAAACAAATAATACATTTCTAAAATTGGAATGTAAGAATTCATTACAATCAGAGTGGCAACATAGAATTGAAATTAGGCTTGCACTAAGTAATAAAGTTTCAATTTCGGAAATTTTTATGCGCTTCATATGTAATTTATATTAATACTGACATAATGAAAGAAAGCAAATGAAGCAAATAATACATTTCTAAAATTAGAATGAAGGAATTCATTATAATCAGAGTGGCAACATAGAATTAAAATTAGGCTTGCACTAAGTAATAAAAATTTCAATTTTAGAAATTTGCATCTACTTCACATGTAATTTATATTAATAGTGACATAATGAAGGAAAACCAAATGAAAGAAATACATTTCTAAAATTGGAATGTAGGAATTCATTATAATCTGTGTGGCAACATAGAATTAAAATTAGGCTTGCACTAAGTAATAAAAATTTCAATTTTAGAAATTTGCATCTAATTCACATGTAATTTATATTAATAGTGAAATAATGAAGGAAACCAAATGAAACCAATAATACTTTTCTAAAATTGGAGTGATGGAATTCATTATAATCAGAGTGGCGACATAGATTTGAAATTAGGCTTGCACTACCTAATAAAGTTTAAATTTTGGAAATTTGCACATACTTCTTATATACTTCATATTAATAGCGATATAATGTAGGAAGCCAAATGAAACAAATAATGCATTTCTAAAATTGGAATGAAGGAATTCATTATATTCAGAGTGTCAACATAGAATTCAGGTCAGACTTCCATTAAGTAATAAAGTTTAAATTTTCGATATTTGCATCTGCATCATATGTAATTTATATTAATAGTGATATAATCAAAGAAACCAAATGAAACAAATAATACATTTCTAAAATTGGAATGTTGGAATTCATTATAATGAGAGTGGCAACATAGATTTGAAATTAGGCTCGCACAAAGTAATAAATTTTCTATTTTGGAAATTTGCATATGCTTCATATGTAATTTATATAAATAGTAACATAATGAAGACAAGCAAATGAAGCAAATAATACATTTCTAAAATTGGAATGTAGGAATTTATTATAATCAGAGTGGCCAAATAGAATTGAAATTAGGCTTGCACTAAGTAACAAAGTTTCAATTTTGAATATTTGCATGGACTTCATATGTAATTTATATTAATAGTGACATAATGAAGGAAAACCTGAAACAAGTAATACATTTCTTAAATTTGTGTGAAAGATTTTATTATAATCAGAGTGGCAATATGTAATTGAAATTATGCTTCCACTAAGTAATAAAGTTTAAATTTTGGAAATTAGCATTTGCTTTATATATACTTTATATTAATAGTGAAATAATGAAGGAAACCAAATGAAAGAAATAATACATTTCTAAAATTGGAATGAACGAATTCATTATAATCAGAGTGGTAACATAGAATTGAAATTGGTATTGCACAAAGTAATTTATTAAAATCAGAGTGGCTACATATAATTGAAATTAGGCTAGCAGTAAGTAATAAAGTTTCAATTTTGGAAATTAGCATGTGCTTTATATATACTTTATATTAATAGTGACATAATGAAGGAAACCGAATGAAACAAATAATACATTTTCTAAAATTGGAATGAAGGAATTCATTATATTCAAAGTGTCAACATAGAATTCAGATTAGACTTCCACTAAGTAATAAAGTTTCAATTTTTGATATTTGCATGTGCATCATATGTAATCTATATTAATAGTGATATAATGAAAGAAACCAAATGAAACAAATAATACATTTCTAAAATTGGAATGTAGCAATTCATTATAATCAGAGTGGCAACATAGAATTGAAATTAGGCTTGCACTAAGTAATAAATTTTCTATTTTGGAAATTTGCATATGCTTCATATGTAATTTATATAAATAGTAATATAATGAAGGAAAGCAAATGTCCTGGGTATGATGGTAAACTACATCCGCGTCCTGGGTATGACGGTAAACTACATCCACGTCCATGGTACGGCGATAAGCTGCATCCAACAGCAAGGTCTCAGATAATGTTTCAGAAAAATAATGTTGCCAGCTCTAAGTTTTTGAAACAATAATGTTGCCAGCTCTACGTCTCTTTTTTGTTTTTTTTTTGAAACAATAATGTTGCCAGCTATACATTTTTTATTCCATACAAAATAGGCATTTAAAATTCATATAAACTGGATTTGGCATTAAATAACCCACAGTGGTTGATATGCCATAAAACCCAAACAAACAAGCAAGGAAAGCAAATGAAGCAAATAATACATTTCTAATATAGGAATGAAGGTATTCATTATAATCAGAGTGTCAACATAGTATTGAAATTAGGCTCTCACTAAATAATAAAGTTACACTTTTGGGAGTTTGCATGTACTTCTTATATACGTTATATTAATAGTGATATAATGAACGAAAACAGATGAAACAAATAATACATTTCTAAAATTGGAATGTAAGAATTCATTATAATCAGAGTGGCAACATAGAATTGAAATTAGTCTTGCACTAAATGATAAAGTTTCAATTTTGGAAATTTGCATGTGCTTCATATGTAATTTATATTAATAGTGACATAATGAAGGAAACCAAATGAAACAAATAATACATTTTCTAAAATTAGAATGAAGGAATTCATTATTTTCAGAGTGGCAAATAAAATTGAAATCAGGCTTGCAATAAGTAATGTTTCAATTTTGGAAATTTGCATGTACTTCATATATATTTTATATTAATAGTGACATAATGAAGGAAACCAAATGAAACAAATAATACATTTCTAAAATTGGAGTGAAGGAATTCATTATAATCAGAGTGGCAACATAGAATTGAAATTAGGCTTGCACTAAGTAATAAAATTTCAATTTTGGACATTTCCATTTACTTTAGATGTAATTTATATTAATACTGATATAATGTAGGAAACCAAATGAAGCAAATACTACATTTCTAAGATTGGAACGAAGGAATTCATTATAACCAGTGTGGCAACATTGCATTAAAATTATGTTTGCACTACGTAATAAAAAATATTTTGGCATTTTTCATGTAATTCATATGCAATTTATATTATGGTAACATAATGATTGAAACCATATGAAACAAATAATACATTCAGAAAATTGGATTCATGGAATTCATTATAATCATAGTGGAAACAGAGAATTGAAATTAGTTGTGCACTAATTAATAAAGATTCAATTTTGAAAATTTGCATCTCCTTCATATGTAATTTATATTAATAGTGACATAATGAAGGAAACTAAATGAAGCAAATCATACATTTCTAAAATGGAATGAAGGAATTCATGATAATCATAGTGGCAATATAGATTTCAAATTTGTGTTGCACTAAGTAATAAAGTTTTAATTTTGGAAATTTGCATGTACTTCATATGTTATTTATATTAATATTGACATAATGAAAGAAACCAAATGTAGAAAATAATAGATTTGTAAAATTGGAATGAATCGATTCATTATAATCAGAGTGGCAACATAGAATTGAAATTAGGCTTGCACTAAGTAATAAAGTTTCAATTTTGGAAATTTGTGTGTACTTCATATGTAATTTTTATTAATAGTGACATAATGAAGGAAACCAAAGGAAAAAATAATACATTTCTAAAATTGGTATGAAGGGATTCATTATAATGAGAATGGCAATATAGAATTGAAATTAGGCTTGCACTAAGTAATAAAGTTTCAATTTTGGAAATTTGCATTTATTTTATTTGTAATTTATATTAAAAGTGAGATAATGAAGGTAACAAAATGAAGTAAATAATACATTTCTAAAATTGGAATGATGGAATGCATTGTAATCATAGTGGCTACATAGATTTGAAATTATCTTTGCAGTAATTAATACAATTTCAATTTTGGAAATTTGCATTTGTTACATATGAAATTTATCTTAATAGTGATAGAATGAAGAAAACCAAATGAAACAAATAATATATTCCTAAAATTGGAATGATGGAATTCCTTATAATCCCTGTGGAAACATACAATTGAAATTAGGTTTGACTAAGTAATAAAGTTTCAATTTTGGAAATTTCTATGTACTTCATATGTAATATATATTAATAGAGACATAATGAAGGAAACCAAATGAAGCAAATAATACATTACTAAAAGTGGAATGAAGGAATTCATTATAATCATAGTGGCAACATATAATTGAAATTAGTGTTGCACTACGTAAAAAACTTTCAATTTTGGAAAATTGCATGTACTTCATATGTAATGTCATAATGAAAGAAACCATGTGAAACAAAATATACATTCGTAATATTGGAATGATAGACTTCATTATAACCATAGTGGCAACATAGAATTGAAAATAGTTTTGCACTCAGTAATAAAGATTAAATTTTGGAAACTCGCATGTACTTCATATGAAATTTATATTAATAGTGACATAATGAAGGAAACCAAATGAAGCAAATAATACATTTCTAAAATTGGAATGAAGGGATTCATTATAATCAGAGTGGCAACATAGAATTGAAATTAGGTTTACACTAAGTAATAAATCTCCAAATTTGGAAATTTGCATGAACTTCATATGTAATTTATATTAATAGTGACGTAATGAAGGAAACAAATGAAGGAAATAATACATTTCTAAAATTGGAAAGAAGGAATTCATTAAAAACAGAGTGTCAACATAGGATTGAAATTAGGGTTGCACTAAGTAATAAAGTTTCAATTTTGGAAATTTGCATGTATTTCATATTTAGTTCATATTAATAGTGACATAATGAAGGAAAACCAAATGAAGCAAATAATACATTCGTAAAATTGTAATGATGGAATACTTTATATTTATAGTGGCAATGTAGAATTGACATTAGGGTTGCACTAGGTAATAAAGTTTCAATTTTGTAAATTTGCATGTACTTCATATGAAATTTATTCTGATAGTGACATAATGAAGGAAACCAAATGAAACAAATAATACATTTCTAAAATTGGAATGAAGGAATTCATTATAATCAGAGTGGCAACATAAGATTGAAATTAGGGTTGCACTAAGTAATACAGTTTCAATTTTGGAAAATTGCATTTACTTCATTTGTAATTTATATTAATATTGACATAATGAAGGAAACCAAATGAAGGAAATAATACTTTTGTAAAATTGGAATGAAAGAAAAAAATACATTTTTAAAATTGGAAAGATGGAATTCATGAAAATCATGATGGCAAAAAAAGAGTGAAATTAGGTTTGCAGTAAGTAATAAAGTTTCAATTTTCATATGTACTTCATATGAAATTTATATTAATAGAAACATAATGAACGAAACAAAATGAAAAATAAAACATTTTTAAAATTGGAATGATGGACTCAATTTTAATCATGATGGCAAAAATGATTGAAATTAGGTTTGCACTAAGTAATAAATTTTCAATTTTGCAAGTTTGCATATGCTTCATATGAAATTTATATTAATATAGATATGATGAAGGAAAACTAATGAAAAAATTAATACATTTTTAATATTGGAATGAAGGAATTCATGATAATCATGCTGTCAATAAAGAATTGAAATTAGTTTAGCACTAAGTAATAAAGTTTCAATTTTGGAAATTTGCATGTACTTCATATGCAATTTATATTTATAGAAACATAATGAAGGAAACCAAATGAAAAGTAAAACATTTTTAAAATTGGAATGATAGAATTCATTATATTCATGATGGCAAAAATAATTGAAATTAGGTTTCCACTAAGTAATAAATTTTCAATTTTGGAAATTTGATTGTACTTCATATGAAATTTATATTAATAGAGATATGATGAAGTAAAACAAATGAAAAAATTAATACATTTTTAATACTGAAATGAAGGGATTCGTTGTAATAATGTTGTCAATAAAGAATTGAAATTAGTTTAGCACTCAGTAATAAATTTTCAATTTTGGAAATTTGCATGTACTTCATATGCAATTTATATTAATAGAAAACATAATGAAGGAAACCAAATGAAAAGTAAAACATTTTTAAAATTGGAATGATGGAATTAATTTTAATCATGATGGCAAAAATAATTGAAATTAGGTTTGCACTAAGTAATAAATTTTCAATTTTGGAAATTTGCATGTACTTCATATGAAATTTATATTAATATAGATATGATGAAGGAAAACCAATGAAAAAAAAATATATTTTTAATATTGGAATGAAGGGATTCATTATAATCTTGCTGTCAATGAAGATGTGAAATTAGTTTAGCACTAAGTAAAAAAGATTCAGTTTTGGAAATTTGCATGTATTTCATATGCTATTTATGTTAATAGAAACATAATGAAGGAAACCAAATGAAAAATAAGACATTTTTACGATTGGAATGATGGCATTCATTATAATCATGATGGCAAAAATAATTGAAATTAGGTTTGCACTAAGTAATAAATTTTCAATTTTGCAAGTTTGCATATGCTTCATATGAAATTTATATTAATATAGATATGATGAAGGAAAACTAATGAAAAAATTAATACATTTTTAATATTGGAATGAAGGGATTCATTATAATCATGCTGTCAATAAAGAATTGAAATTAGTTTAGCACTAAGTAATAAAGTTTCAATTTTGGAAATTTGCATGTACTTCATATGCAATTTATATTAATAGAAACATAATGAAGGAAACCAAATGAAAAGTAAAACATTTTTAAAATTGGAATGATGGAATTCATTATAATCATGATGGCAAAAATAGTTGAAATTAGGTTTGCACTAAGTAATAAATTTTCAATTTTGGAAATTTCCATGTACTTCATATGAAATTTATATTAATATAGATATGATGCAGGAAAACAAATGAAAAAAATAATACATTTTTAATATTGGAATGAAGGGATTCATTATAATCATGCTGTCAATAAAGAATTGAAATTAGAATAGCACTATCATTTTGCCACCATGATTACAATGATTTTGCTCAAGCCAATTGTCCAAATTTAGTATTAATATTTTGATATAGTTTCCTTCATGATGTCACTATTAATATGAATTACATGTGAAGTACATGTAAATTTCCGAATTATAGTAGGTTGGTGCAAAGATAATGATGTAATTTTGTCGTTTTTTGGTGTATTTTTGGACGTCAAAAAACGACATTATTACGTCATTATTTTTGCACCAACCTAATAAATTGTATTACTTTGTCTTGAAATTGGCTTCGCACTGTTTTGCCACCATGATTACAATTTTCAAGTCTAAGTAATACAATTTATATTTCAGAAAGATACATGTATTACCCATGTAAGTCAGATTAATAGTGACATCATGAAGGAAACAATATCAAAATAATGAATACTAAATTTGGACAATTGCAAAGATCGAATTCTTTATAATCATATTGGCAAAAGAGTGCGACGATATTTTCAAGCCTAAGTCATACGATATATATTTCGCAAAGTTACATGTACTTCACATGAAATTCATATTAATAGTGACATCATGAAAGAAACCATATCAAAATAATAAATACTAAATTTGGAAAATTGGAAGGATTGAATTCATTATAATCATATTGGAAAAGTGTGCGATGCCATTTTCAAGTCTAAGTAATACAATTTATATTTCGCAAAGTTACATGTACTTCACATGTAATTCATATTAATAGTGACATCAAGAACAAAAGCAAATCATAATCATAAATACTACAATTGTAAAATTGTAATGGTCGAATTCAATATAATCATGTTGGCCAAAAAGTGCGACGCCAATTTCAAGACTAAGTAATACAATTTATAATTCGGAAATTTACATGTATTCACATGTAATTCATATTGAGAGTGACATCATGAAGGAAACCATATCAAAATAATAAATACTAAATGTGGACACTTCAAATGTTCAAGTTCATTATATTAATGATTGGAAAATAGTTTGACGCCAATTTCAAGTGTTAGTGATACAATTTGTATTCCGCAAAGTTACATGAGCTTCACATGCAAATCATATTGATAGTGACATCATGAAGGAAACCATATCAACATAATAAATACTAAATTTGGACAATTGGAATGATCGAATTCATTGTAATCAGGGTGCCAAAATAGAGCGACGCAATTTTCAAGTCTAATTTATACAATTTATATTTCGGAAAGTTACATTTACTACACAAGTAATTCATATTAATAGTGGCATCCCAAAGGAAACCATATCAAAATAATAAACACTAAATATGGACAATTGTTATGATCTAATTAATTATAATCATACTAGCAAAAGAGTGTGACACCATTTTGAAGTCTAAGTAATACAATTTATATTTCGCGTAGTTACATGTGCTTCGCATGTAATTGACATTAATAGTGACATCATGAAGGTAACCCTATCAAAATAATAAATTCTCATGTAATTCATATGAATAGTGACATCAGGATGGAAATCATATCAAAACAATAAATACTAAATCTGGACAATGGGAATGATCGAATTCATTATAATCATATTGGCAAAAGTATATGACGCCATTTTCAAGTTTAATAATATAATTTATATTTCGCAAAGTCACATGTGCTTCACATGCAATTCATATTAATAGTGACATGATGACGTAAACCATATCAAAATTATAAATACTAAATTTGGACAATTGGTATGTTCGAATTCATTATAATCATATTGGCAAAAGTGTGCGATGCTATTTTCAAGTCTATGTCATACAATTTAGATTTCGGAAACTGTTGTGGTAGGATCCATCTAATTTGCATCGTAGAGTACCGACCATATAAATATGGTTGGTACCGGGAAGAGATGGGAGGAATCAAGAGATTCAACCAGAGACTCTGCCCGACTGCAACTCAGTCAACACATTCTTCAGGAACGGTCTTCCCAGGAATATACAAAAGACCATATATAAATATTGTGTACACTTTCTTGTTTCATTACATTTTGTTCTAAGTACATTTTGTGTTGCATTATGATTGCATGCATTAGTCAAGTTTCAACAATGGCGACGAGGTAGAAAGATCCATACGGAAAAAAAAAAAAAAAAGAATTAATAATTGATAGCCTTCAACAATTGGGACAAGTCATTGAGGAACCCAGGCTGAAGGAAAAAATTATTAATTAAAAGTCCAACATCTAACGGAACGGCAAAGGATTCTGAATTTCTGGATATTTAGAACTCGTTAAAGGACGACTAAGCATAAGAAACGTTCACTCAGAAAAATTTGAAAGGTGTCGTAAACGAATAACGGTGATTTTAAATTGAAAAAGTTATCTACAACGAGACACCCGTTAAAAAAACTGGCCGACTACAAAAACATGCATGGAATTAAAAGGCACACAAATACACTGTGTCGATTTTGAAAGGTAACGAACTTTTAAAAAATTTTTTTTTTTTTTTGTTTGCTCAACAATATTTTATCGTGACGAATTTACCTCTGATAATAAAAATCAGAAGTTTGTCATTGAAATACGCGAACAGAAGTAATAAAAAAAAATACCAAAGTTGATTATCACGGGCTTGAATGTAAAAGCAAGACATAAAATAAAAAAGTCGTAAGTTGTTTCGATTTTTCTGGTCAGCATATATTATATCCGTGGATACACAAATTAAAGGTATATTCTTTGTTGCATGAACACTATCAGCTAAAGATGGATGAATTACCCAAAGTCATATCTGAATTATTCAAATCCCAGCAGTTGAGTCAGCAACGTCAAAATGTACAGTTTGCCTTATTAATAAAGGAACAACAGATAGCACAGCAAAAATATCAAGAAAAGCAAGATGAAAGATCAAGGTTTTAGAAATTCAAAAGTTAACACTGGAGAAATTAAACAATAATCAGGCAAATGAGGGAAATTCTTCATATTCTAATAACACCATATTTAATTCGCTGGAAACTTTCAATTATGTGCCAGACGAAGAAAAAACGTTTGAAGCGTACTTTAAACGATATGAAGATATTTTCTACACAGACTGTGAAAACTGGTCGAATTCAAGAAAAGTCAGTCTATTGCTAAGAAAGCTAGGTACAGCAGAACATGGCAAATTTGTAAATTTTATTCTACCAAGAAGAACGAATGAATTGGAATTCTCGGAAACAGTGAAATTGCTAAAGGAGCTGTTTGGAGCAAATATGTCGCTTTGGCATAAGCGATGGTTATGCATGAATGTCGCTAAATCCGACGATCAGGATTACTTAACATATGCATCTATAGTGAATAGACATTGTGACAACTTCAGATTGGCAGAGATTACGGTTGAAGAATTCAAGTGTTTAATTTTTGCTCAAAGACTGGTATCCAGTAAGAGTGCCAAAATAAGATGTAGAGTTTTGTCTAAACTCGAATCTGAACAAAACCTTACCCTGAAAAAGTTAGCAGAGGAGTGTCAGCGGGCCGTAAGTTTAAAGAAAGAGTCTCAAAAAATCGAAGAAGCTGGCATTGCTTATATTAAAAAAATAAAAAAACAGTCAAATTACCCATCAGAAAAAATTGGAGTAAAAATTTGGCGTATTTTAAAAATAGACAAGAAAAATTAAATAAGAAGAACGAGAAGGGAAAAAAGGTTCCACCATATAATTGCAGACGTTGCCACGAAAGACACTGGGGGGTAAATTGCCCATATAGAAATAAGAAATGTTTCGTGTGCCACAAGAATGGACACAAAGGATCGTGTTGTAAAACGAAAAGATTCAATAGCCGAATTAGACAAACAAATTCGAATATCAAATCAGATAGAGATTTGAGGAAATATGTGACGACTGAAATATTTAAAAAGAATATCAAATTTCAACTCGATTCGGGTTCAGATTTAACAATAATGAACTATAAAACATGGAAAATTTTAAAATGGCCTACAATAATGAAGTCAACGAAACGCGCTCGAACGGCAACTGGAAAGGAAATTAACTTCGAAGGCGAGGTTGTACTTCCCATTAAATTGAACGGGATTGTTAAAAAAATAAAGGTTTTCATTTTGAAAAATGGAGAAAACTTGATGGGTACAGATTTTATTGAAGCATTCGAATTGTGGGATAAACCGTTAAACTCATTCTGCAGAAAAGTAGAAAGTAATACGCAAACAAGACAGGACATTAAAGATGAATTAAAGAAAAAGTTTCCGGAAACCTTCACACCTGGTCTTGGAAGATGTAACAAGTTTGAAGCTAAATTTGAATTAAAGGTAAATACTATGCCAATTTTTAAAAAGAAACGTAACGTGCCTTTCGCAAGTGTAGAGAAAATTAACGAAGAACTTGATAGGTTGGAAAAAATGGGAATTATTTCGAAAGTAGAATGTAATTCATGGGCTGCGCCGATTGTGTGCATAAAAAAGAAATCAAACTAAATCAGAGTCTGTGTTGATTTTTCGACAGGGTTGAACTCGGTAATCAAGGACTACCATTACCCGTTACCGAGTCTGTAGGAGATTTTTAACAAGCTAAATGGTGGAGTTATATTTTCAAAAATCGACTTATCAGATGCCTATCTCCAAATTCCCGTCGAAGAGGAATGTTCAAAGTTACTATGGATAAACACGCATAGAGGGTTATTCAAGTACAACAGGCTTCCTTTTGGTATTAAAGTGGCACCAGCCATTTTTCAACATGCTATGGACGTCATGTTGAATGATTTAGACTTTGCGTGCGCCTACTTAGACGACATCATAGTAAGGAGCGCAACCGTCGACGAACATCGAGAGCATCTCAATCAAGTATTTAAAAAGATTCAGGACTTTGGATTTAAAGTCAAAGAGTCAAAGTGCGAATTTGGTTTGGAGGAAATTAAGTATTTAGGTCACATAATCAACAAAAATGGCAGATTTCCAGATCCGGAAAGGTCCATTGCGATTAGAGACATGCCGGCGCACACTAATGTGGCGATGCTACAGAGTTTTCTGGGGCTCGCAAATTATTATCAAGCATTCATTAAAGGAATGTACAATGTAAGCGCTCCGTTGAATGAACTACTAAAAAAAGACAAGGCATGGGAATGGACGGTAGAATGTCAGAAAGCCTTTGATGAAATAAAGAAAATGCTTACATCCGACCTCTTTTTAACCCATTACAATCCAAAACTTGATATTGTAGTGGCAAGTGACGCCAGTTCATACGGGATAGGAGCGTGTATTCAACACATAATTCCAGATGGTTCTAGAAAACTAACTGCACATGCTTCGAGAACTTTACTCCCAGGAGAAAGAAGTTACTCACAGATCGAAAAAGAGGCGCTGAGTATCATTTTTGCCATAACAAAATTTCACAGATACATCCATGGCAGACATTTTATGCTTGAAACGGATCATAAACCTCTGATCACTATTTTTGGTTCAAAGAAAGGGTTACCAGTTTATACGGCAAACTGTCTGTTGAGATGGGGAACCATTCTTCTCAATTATGATTTTCACATAAAGCACCTATAATCCAAAAATATAATTCATGCGGATAATTTATCAAGACTCGTACCGAGTCAAGAAGAAAGATTTGAAGAATCAATTATTGCAAATATCAGAGCAGATTATGAGGTGAAAAGCATGGTAAACAACATGTTAAGAGAGCTACCGGTTACATCAAAGGAAATCAAAAAAGAAGCTGAAAGCGATGATTTCATTTTAGAAATAAAAAGCAAAATGGTAGCAAATGACAAAAAAGTGCAGGAGATTTATTCAATTTGTGACGGATTTTTATTATATGGTGAGAGAGTAGTAGTACCAAAAAAGTTGCAGAAAAGAATACTACGGGACTTTCATATGGGTCACCCGGGGGTCAATAGAACAAAAAGCTTAATGCGAAGCTTTGTATATTGGAAAGGAATGGATGTGGATATCGCAAACATGGTTCATCGATGTAAAGGGTGTGCGTTAGCAGCTAAGGCACCACCTATAGTACACAAACCATGGCCCAAGACGGATCATCCGTGGACAAGGTTACACATTGATTTCGCTGGTCCAGTAGAAGATTATTACTACTTAATAGTGGTAGATAGTTTTACAAAATGGCCGGAAGTACTACGCTGCAAAATGCCTACGTCCAATACTACAACAACTTTCTTGCATGAACTATTTGCACGGTTCGGTGTGCCAGAGTGTATTGTGAGTGACAGTGGTACACAATTCACTGCTGAAGAATTTAAGGAATTTTGTGAGTTATATCAAATTAACCAAATAACGACGCCGCCGTATCATCCGAGGTCCAATGGATTCGCAGAAAGATTTGTCGATACTTTAAAGCCTCTGGAGTTCCAACGGAAAAGGCGCTTCAGCAATTCATACAGGTATACAGAATTACGCCAAACCAGAGAACACACTCAAACATGGCACCAGCTGAACTAATGTTCGCTAGGAAAGTTAAGTCAGTGTTTGACAAGCTTTTGCCAGGAAAAAATAGGGCAAAGAATACAATGTATACAGCGAGTAAAAGATACACCTCCAGAGAGAAGGTGTTTTTCAAGTGCTACAAAAACAACGTTGAGTTCTGGGAGCGAGGCATAGTGGACAAGAGAATCGGTGACCTGATTTACATAATTAAACGGCCGAAGAATACTCATAAAAGGCACCAGAACCAACTCAAAAAATGTTACATTCTAGAGCATGAAGAGAGTATATCGGATGAGGAGGAAGATCCCATTGATGTAATGTATGATATGTTTCAAGTAGAACCTCGGCAGAATACTCCTGAACCGAGAATATCTGGTTTACATGTACCTCACTTGTAATTCATATTAATAGCGACATCATGAAAAAAAACATATCAAAATAATAAATACTAAATTTGCAGAATTGGAATGATCAAAATCATAATAATCTTATCGGCAAAAGTGTATAATGCCAATTTCAAGTCGAAGTAATACAATTTATATTTCGAAAAGTTACATGTGCTTCACATGTAACTCATATTAATAGTGGCATCATGAAGAAAACCATATCAAAATAATAAATACTAAATTTGGACAATTGGAATGATCAAAATCATTGTAGTCATGGTGGCAAAATAGGGCGACGCAATTTTCAAGACTAATTTATACAATTCATATTTCAGAAAGTTACATGTACTTCACATGTAATTCCTATTAATAGTGACATCATGAATGAAACCAAATCATAATCATAAGTACTACTATCGTAAAATTATAATGATGGAATTCATTGTAATCATGGTGTCAAAATTGTGTGAAGCAATATTCAAGTCTAAGGAATGCAATTTATATTTCGGAAGTTACATGAACTTCACATGTAATTCATATTAATAGTGACATCATGAAGGAAACAATATCAAAATAAAAAAACATTAAATTTGGACAATTCGTATGATTGAATACTTTATAATCATGGTGGCAAAATAGTGTGACTGTATTTTGAAGTCTAAGTAATACGATTTATATTTCGCAAATTACATGTACTTCACATGTAATTCATATTAATAATGACATCATGACGGTAACAATATCATAATCATAACTACAAAATTTGGACAATTGGAATGATTGAATTCATTGTAATCATGGTGGCAAAATATTGCGATGTAATTTTCAAGTATAATTTATACAATTCATGTTTCGGAAAGTTACATGTACTTCACATATAATTCGTATTAATAGTGATATCATGAAGGAAACTATATCAAAGTAATAAATACTAAATTTGGACAATTGGAATGATCGAATTTATTATAATCATACTGCCTAAAGTGTATGACGCAATTTTCAAGTCTATGTTATACAATTTATATTTCACAAAGTTACATGTGCTTCACATGTAATTCATATTAAGAGTGACATTATGAAGGTAATCATATCAAATAATAAATACTAAATTTGGACAATTGGAATGATCGAAGTCATTGTAATCATGGTGGCAAAATAATGCGACGCCTTTTTCAAGTCTAAGTAATAGAATTTATATTTCGGAAAGTTACATGTACTTCACATGTAATTCTTATTAATAGTGACACCATCAACGAAACCAAATCATAAACATAAATACATTAATTGTAAAACTGAATGCTCGAATTCCTTATAATCATCGTGGCAAAACAATTCGAAACCAATTTCAAGACTAAGTAATACAATTTATAATACGGAAATTTAAATGTACTTCACATGTATTTCATATTAATAGTGACATCATGAAGGAAACCATATCAAAATAAGCAATATTAAATTTGGACAATTGGAATGATCGAATTCATTGTAATCATTGTGGCAAATAATGCGACGCCATTTTCAAGTCTAAGTAATACAATTCATGTTTCAGAAAGTTACATGTACTTCCCATGTAATTCCTATTAATTGTGACATCATGAAGGAAACCAAGTCATAATCACGAATACGATAATTGTAAAATTGGAATGATAGTATTCATTATAATCATGGTGGCAAAATAGTGTGAAGCCAATTCGAAGACTAAGTAATACAATTTATAATTCGAAAATTTACATGTATTTCACATGTAAATCCTATTAATAGTGACATCATGAAGGAAACCAAATCATAATCATAAATACGATAATTCTAAAATTGGAATGATCGAATACATTATAATCATAGTGGCAATATAGTGCGACGCAATTTTCAGGTCTAAGAAAAACAATTTATATTTAGCAAAGTTATATGTATTTCTCATTTAATTCATATTAATAGTGACATCATGAAGGAAACAATCTTAAAATAATAAATACTAAATTTAGACAATTGGAATGATCGAATTCATTTTAATCATGGTGGAAAAATAGTGCGACTCTATTTTCAAGTGTAAGGTATACAATTTGTTTGTTTATTTCGGTTTTATGGCATATAAGCCACTGTGGGTTATTTAATGCCAAATCCAGTTTATATGAATTTTAAATGCCTATTTTGTATGGAATAAGAAACGTATAGCTGGCAACATTATTGTTTGAAAAACGTACATCTGGCAACATTAATTTTTACAAAAACGTATATCTGGCAACATTATTGTTTAAAAAAAGGCATAGCTGGCAACATTATGGTTTCAAAAACGCATAGCTGGCAACATTGTTTCAAAAACGGTTAGCTGGCAACATTATTGTTTCAAAAACTTACAGCTGGAATAATTTTTTTTTTCTAAAAAACGTATAGCTGCCAACATTATGGTTTCAAAACGTACAGTTGGCAACATTATTGTTTCAAAAACGCATAGCTGACAACATTATTGTTTCAAAAACGCATAGATAGCGACATTATTGTTTCAAAAACGCATAGCTGGCAACATTGTATCAAAAACGTATAGCTGACATTATTTTTTACAAAATATACGTATAGCTGGCAACATTATTGTTTCACAAATGTATAGCTGGCAACAATATTCATTCAAAAAAGTATAGCTGGCAACATTATTGTTTCAAAGAATTATAGCTGGTAACATTATTGTTTCAAAAACGCATAGCTGGCAACATTATTATTTCAAAAACGTATAGCTGGCAACATTATTGTTTCAAAAACATATAGCTGGCATCATTACTTTCCCGAAAAAATTATCTGAGGCGTTGCTGTTGGATGTAGTTTATCGCCATACCCAGGACGCGGATGTAGTTTATCGTCATACCCAGGACATTCAAAAACGTATACCTGGCAACATTATGGTTTCAAAAAAGTATAGCTGGCAACATTATTGTTTCAAAAAAAGTATAGCTGGCAACATCACTATTTCAAAAAAAGTATAGCTGGGAACATTACGGTTTTAAAAAAAGTACAGCTGGAAACATCACTGTTACAAAAAATGTATAGCTGGCAACATTACTGTTTTTAAAAAAGTATAGGTGGAAACATCATTGTTTCAAAAAACGTATAGCTGGCAACATCACTGTTTCAAAAAAAGTATAGGTGGCAACAATATTGTTTCAAAAACGTATAGCTGGCAACAATATTGTTTCAAAAACGTATAGCTGGCAACATTATAGTCTCAAAAATATGGTTGACAAATAGTGTGACGCTATTTTCAAGTCTAAGGTATACAATTTGTTTGTTTGTTTGGGTTTTATGGCGTATCAACCACTGTGGGTTATTTAATGCCAAATCCAGTTTATATGAATTTTAAATGCCTATTTTGTATGGAATAAAAAACGTATAGCTGTCAACATTATTGTTTGAAAAACGTACAGCTGGCAACATTATTTTTTACTAAAAACGTATAGCTGGCAACATTATTGTTTCAAAAACGCATAGCTGGCAACATTGTTTCAAAAACGTATAGCTGGCAACATCATTTTTAACAAAAAACGTATAGCTGACATTATTTTTTACAAAAAAAAATAACGTATAGCTGCCAACATTATTGTTTAACAAATGTATAGACGGCAACATTGTTATTTCAAAAAAGTATAGCTGGCAACATTATTGTTTCAAAAATGCGCAGCTCGCAACATTATTGTTTCAGAAACGTATAGCTGGCAACATTATGGTTTCAAAAACATATAGCTGGCATCATTACTTTTCCGAAAACATTATCTGAGGTGTTGCTGTTGGATGTAGTTTATCGCCATACCCAGGACGCGGATGTAGTTTATCGTCATACCCAGGACATTCAAAAACGTATACCTGGCAACATTATGGTTTCAAAAAAAGTATAGCTGGCAATATTATTGTTTGAAAAAAGTATAGCAGGCAACATTATTGTTTCAAAAAAAGTATAGCTGGCAACATCACTGTTTCAAAAAAAGTACAGCTGGTAACATTGCTGTTTCAAAAAAAGTACAGCTGGAAATATCACTGTTTCAAAAAAGTACAGCTGGCAACACCACTGTTTCAAAAAATGTATAGCTGGCAAGACCACTGTTTCAAAAAAAAGTATAGCTGGCAAGACCACTGTTTCAAAAAAAGTATAGCTGGCAACATCACAGTTTCATAAAAAGTATAGGTGGCAACATCACTGTTTCAAAAAACGTATAGCTGGCAACATCATTGTTTCAAAAATGTATAGCTGGCATCATTATTGTTTCAAAAAAAAAAATACAGCTGGCAAAATTATTGTTTCAAAAACGCATAGCTAGCAACATCATATTTTCAAAAAACGCATAGCTGGCAACAGTATTGACCCCAAAACGGATACATGGCAGCATTATTGTTTCAAAAACAGATAGCTGGCAACATTATTTTCCAAAAACACCATCTGAGGCCTTCCTGTTGGATGTAGTTTATCGCCATACCCAGGACCCGGATGTAGTTTATTGTCATACCCAGGACGTTCAAAAACGTATAGCTGGCAACACTATGGTTTCAAAAACGCACAGCTGGCAACATTGTTTCAAAAAAGTATAGTTGGCAACAATATTGTTTCAAAAACGTATAGCTGAAAATATTATTGTTTCCAAAAAGTATAGCTGGCAACATTATTGTTTCAAAGAATTATAGCTGGTAACATTATTGTTTCAAAAACGCATAGCTGGCAACATTATTATTTCAAAAACGTATAGCTGGCATCATTACTTTCCCGAAAACATTATCTGAGGCGTTGCTGTTGGATGTAGTTTATCGCCGTACCCAGGACGCAGATGTAGTTTACCGTCATACCCAGGAGGTGTGTAAATATTGGAAAACTAGGAGTTCACTTTTTGCCCATAGCTGGGACCCTAACAGGTGCTACCACCCCGGGTCAAGGTGGACCTGGGAACACGAGCAATTAAGAGGTGGTTCCACGCTCCTCAAAACCTCTTGATAAGAGGCCTTGCTGTTGGATGCAGTTTAACGTCATACCCAGGACGTGGATGCAGGTTAACGTCATACACAGGACGCGGTATACTATTTATATTTCTGATGTACTTCACATGTAATTCATATTAATAGTGACATCATAAAGGAAACCATATCAAAATAATCAATATTAAATTTAGACAATTGGAATGACCGAATTTATTGAAATCATGGTGTCAAAACAATGCGACACTATTTTCAATTCTATTAATACAATTTATATTTTGGAAAGTTACATGTACTTCACATGTAATTCCTATTAATTGTGACATCTTGAAGGAAACCATATCAAAATAATATATATTAATTTGGACAATTGCAATGATCGAATTCATTATAATCATGGTGGGATAATAGTGCGACGCCATATTCATGTCTAAGTTATACAAATTATATCTCGCAAAGTTACATGTGCTTCACATTTAATTCATATTAATAGTGACATCATGAAGGAAACCATGTCAAAATAATAAATACTAAATTAGGACAATTGGAATGATCGAATTCATTATAATCATATTGGCAAAAGATTGCGACGATATATGCAAGTCTATGTAATACAATTTATATTTCGCAAAGTTACATGTACTTAACATGTAATTCATATTAATAGTGAGATCATTAGGGAAATTTGGACATTTGGAATGATCGACTTTATTATAATCATGGTGGAAAATAGTGCGACGCTATTTTCAAGTCTAATTATACAATTTATGTTTCTGTTAGTTACATGTACTTCATATGTAATTCATATTAATAGTCACATCATGAAGGAAACCATATCAAAATGATAAGTACTAAATTTGAAAATTTGCAATAGCCGATTTCATTATGATCACGGTGGAAAAATAGTGCAACACTATATTCAAGTCTAAGTTATACCACTTATATTTCGGAAAGTGACATGTACTCCACATGTAATTCATATTAATAGTGACATCATGAACGAAACCATATCAAAATAAAAAATAATACATTTGGACAATTGGAATGATCGTATTCATTATAATCAGGGTGTGAAAATTGGGTGATGCCATTTTCAAGTGTAAGTTATACAATTTATATTTCGGAAAGAGACATGTACTTCACATGTAAGTCATATTAATAGTTACATCATGAACGAGAACATATCAAAATAATAAATACTAAATTTGGACAATTGGATTTATCGAATTCATTATAATCATGGTTGGAAAATAGTGCGAAGCAATTTTCAAGTCTACATTATACTATTTATATTTCAAAAAATTAAAGAGTGACACATTGAAGGAAAACATATCAAAATAATACAAACTAAATTTTGACATTTGGAATAATCAAATTCATTATAACCATGGTGGGAATATAGTGCAACGTAATTTTTAATATAAGTTGTACAATTTATATTTCAAAAAGTTACATGTACTTCAAATGTAATTCATATTAAAAGTGACATCATGAAGTAAACCATATGAAAATAATAAATACTAAATTTGGACAATTGGTATTATCGAATTCATTATAATCATTTTGGGAAAATAGTGCGACGTATTTTGAAGTCTACGTTATACAATTTATATTTCGGAAAAGTACATGTACTTCACATGTAAACATATAAATAGTGATATCTTGAAGGAAACCATATCACGATAATAAATACTAAATTTGGACAATTGGAATGAACGAATTCATTGTAATCCTGGTGGGAAAATAGTGCGAAGTTAATTTCAAGATAACGTATATAATTTATATTTCGGAAAGTTATGTGTACTTCACATGTAATTCATATTAATAGTGATATCATGAAGGAAACCATATCAAAATAATGAATACTAAATTTGGACAGTTGGAATGATCTAATTCATTATAATCATGATGGGAATATAGTGCGATGCCATTTTCAAGTCTGACTTATCCAATTTATATTTCGGTTAGTTACATGCACTTCACAGACAATTCATATTAATAGTGACATCATGAAGGAAACAATATCAAAATAATAAATAGTACATTGACATTTGCAATAATCGATTACATAATAATCATGAAGGGAAAATATTGCGATGCTATTTTCAAGTCTAAGTTATACATGTTATATTTCCGACAGTTACATGTACTTAACATGTAATTCATATTAACAGTGATATCATGAAGGAAACTAGTGCGAAGTTAATTTCAAGATAACGTATATAATTTATATTTCGGAAAGTTATGTGTACTTCACATGTAATTCATATTAATAGTGATATCATGAAGGAAACCATATCAAAATAATAAATACTAAATTTGGACAATTAGAATGATCGCATTCATTATAATCATGATGGGAAAATAGTGCGACGCCATTTTCAAGTCTAATTTATACAATTTATATTTTGGAAATTTACATGTACTTCACATTCACATATAAATAGTGATATCATGAAGGAAACCATATCAAAAAAATAAATACTAAATTTTGACAATTGGAATGATCGAATTCATTATAATCATGGTGGGAAAATAGTGCGACGCTAATTTCAAGATAACTTATACAATTTATATTTCGGAAAGTTATATGTTCTTCACATATAATTCATATTAATAGTGATATCATGAAGGAAAATATATAAAAATAATAAATAATACATTTTGACATTTGGAAGAAATCGAATTCATTATAATCACGGTGGGAAATAGTGCAATGCTAATTTCAAGTCTAACTTATACATTTTATATTTCGGAAAGTTACTTGTACTTCACATGTAATTCATATAAATAGTAACATCTTGAAGGAAATCATATCAAAATAATAAATACTAAATTTCGACAACTGGAATGATCGAATTCATTATAATCATAGTGGGAACATAGTGTGATGTCATTTTCAAGTCTGACTTATATAATTTATATTTTGGAAAGTTACATGTACTTCACATGTAATTCATATAAATAGTGATATCATGAAGGAAACCATATCAAAATAATAAATAATACATTTCGTCATTTCGAATATTATAATTCATTATAACCAAGGTGGGAAAATAGTGCGACACCATTTTCAAGTCTAATTTATACAATTTATATTTTTGAAATTTAAATGTACTTCATATGTAATTCATATTAATAGTGTCATCATGAAGGAAACCATATCAAAATAATAAATACTAGATTTTGACATTGCGATTAATCGAATTGATTATAATCATGGTGGGAATATAGTGCAACGCTATTTTCAAATCAAAGTTATACAATTTATATTTTGGAGAGTTACGTGTACTTCCCATGTAATTTATATTAATAGTGATATCATGAAGGAAACCATATCAAAATAATAAATAATACATTTCGTCATTTCGAATATTATAATTCATTATAATCAAGGTGGGAAAATAGTGCGACACCATTTTCAAGTCTAATTTATACAATTTATATTTCGGTTAGTTACATGTACTTCACATGTAATTCATATTAATAGTGACATCATGAAAGAAATCATATCAAAATAAAAAATACTAAATGTAGACATTTGCAATAATATCAATTTATTATAATGATGATGCGAAAATAGTGCGCGCAATTTTCAAGTCTAATTTATATTTCGGTTAGTTACAGGTAATTCTAATTGATAGTGACATTATGAAGGAAACCATATCAAAATAATAAATAGTACATTGGACATTTGGAATTATCAAATTCATTATAATCATGATGGGAAAATAGTGCAACACTATTTTCAAGTCTAAATTATATAATTTATATTTCAGAAAGTTCCTTGTACTTCACATGTAATTCATACTGATAGTGACATCCCGAAGGAAACCAAATCTAATCATAAATACTACAACTGTACAATTGGAATGATCGAATTCTTTATAATCATGGTGGCAAAATATTGCAACGCCATTTTCAAGTCTTAGTAATAAAATTTATATTTCGGAGAGTTACATGTACTTCACATGTAATTCTATTTAATAATGACATTATGAAGGAAACCATATCAAATTAATAAATACTAATTTTGTACAATGGGAATGATCGAATTCATTATAATCATGGTGGGAATATATTGCGACGCCATTTTCAATTCTAAGTAATACAATATATATTTCGGAAAGTTACATGTACTTCGCATGTATTTCATATAGATAGTGAAATCATGAACGAAACCAAATCTAATCATAAATACTATAATTGTACAATTGGAATGATCGAATTCTTTATAGTTTTGGTGGCAAAATATTGCAACGCTATTTTCAAGTCTAAGTAATAGAATTTATATTTCAATAATTTACATGTACTTCACATGTAATTCCTATTAATAGTGACATCATGAAGGAAACCAAATCATAATCATAAATATGATAATTGTAAAATTGGAATGATCGAATTCATTATAATCATGTTGGCAAAACAGTGCGAAGCCAATTTTAAGACTAAGTAATACAATTTATAATTCGGAAATTTACATGTACTTTACATGTAATTCATATCAATAGTGACATCATGAAGGAAAACAAATCATAATCATAAATACTACAATTGTACAATTGGAATGATTAAATTCATTATAATGATGGTGGCAAAATATTGCGACGCAATTTTCATTTCTAAGTAATAGAATTTATATTTCGGAAAGTTACATGTACTTCAAATGTAATTTATATTAATAGTGACATCATGAAGGAATCGACATCATAATCATAAATAATACGATTGTACAATTGGAATTGAATTCATTATAATCATGTATACAAAATAGAGCGACGCAAATTTCAAGTCTAAGTAATACAATATATATTTTGGAAAGTTACATGTACTTCCCATGTAATTCCTATTAATAGTGACATCATGAAGGAAACCAAATCATAATCATAAATACTAAATTTGGACAATTGGAATGATCGAATTCATTATAATCCTGGTGGTTACATAGTACGACCCTAGTTTCAGTCTAACTAATACATTTTATATATTGTAATTTTGCCTGTAATTCATAATAATAATGATGTCATGAATTAAACCTGATATATATTTGAAAAACTTGAATGATGGAATTCATTATAATCATGGTAGCAACATCGTTGTGTAGGTACCCAAATCAAAATCCTATCTAATAAATTTGTAAAATATGCAATGACTGTATTTATTATAATCATTGTGGCAACATAGTGCAACCCTAATTTCAGTCTCACTCATACAATTTATATATTGGAATGTTGCATGTAATTCATAATAATGTTGTTGTGAAAGGAAATAAGAATGTTATCCTGAAGGTAACCAAATCAAAAACCTAAATAATACATTCATATAATTAGTATGATGTAGTTCATTACAGTCATGTTGCAAAATTATCAACACTAGTTTAAAGGCAATCTAATAAAATTTCTCTATTGGTATTTCGCATCATAATTTATAATAATTATGGTATGAACTAAACCAATTCAAAATACTAACTTATACATTTGGAATATTGGATTGATTTAATTCATTATAGTCATTGTGGCAATATAGAGCAACCTTATTTTCAGCCTAAATAATGCAATTTATATATTGGAATTTTACTTACAAGTTATAATAATAATTATATCATGAAGCAACCCAATTCAAAATTGTATCTATTACATTTGTAAAATTGGAATGATAGAATTTTTGTTTATTCATGTTTTCAACATAGTTCAACCCAAGTTTCTCTTCTAAATTATACAATTTATATAGTAGAATTTCATATGTAATTCATAATAATAAGGATGTCATGATGGAAACTAATTCAAAATCCTAATTCATTTCTAAAATTGGAATGATTAATTAATAATGTCAGTAGCAATATAGTGCAACCATAGTTTCAAGCCTTACTAATACAATTTACATATTGGAATTTAGCATGTAATTCATAAAAATAATGAAGGCAAAATTCTAATATATTTCTGAAACTGGAATGATGGAATTCATGATTGGCAACATTATTCAAACCTAGTTTTAAGATTATTACAATTTATATGATGGTATCTTGCATATAATCCATATAGGAATAACATTGTGAAACAAACAGTTTCAAAATCCCAAATAATACATTTGTAAAATTGGAAGGATATAATTCATTATGATCATGGTGGCAACATTGTGTGACCCTAGTTTCAAGTATAAGTAACACAATATATATATTTTGTAATGTTGCATGTAATTCATAATAATATTGATGTCATGAAGCAAGCATTATCAAAATCCTAACTAATGCACATGTAAAATAGGAATGATGCTATTCATAACAGTCAAGGTGACAATATAGTCTAACCCTCGTTTCAAGCTTAACTGATACAATTTATATATTGGGTTTTTGCATGTACCACATAATAATTTTGATGTCATGAATAAAACCAAATGAAATCCTAATACATCTGTAAAATGAGAATGATATAATTCACTAGTCATGCTGACAATATAATGCAAGCCTAATTTCAAGCCTATTACAATTTATGATTTGGAATTTTACATTTAATTCATAATAACAATGACAGCATGAAATAAACCATTACAAAATCCTAATTATACATACTGAAAATTGGAATGATGGAATATTATAGCCATGGTAGCAATATAGTGCAACCCTTGTTTCAAGCCTAATCAATACAATTTATATATTGGAATTTTGCATGTAATTCTTAATAATAATGACGGCATGAAGCAACCCAATTCAAAATCTTAATTAATACATTTGTAAAATTGGAATGATGGAATTCATTATAATCATGGTAGCAAAATAGTACGACCCTAGTCTAAGTAATACAATTTATGTATTGGAATTTTGCATGTAGTTCATAATAATATTGAAGGTATGAAGCAAACCTGTTCAAAATCTGAAGTACTACTTTTGCAAAATCTGATAGATGGAATTGTTTATGGCCATGTTTGCAAAATAGAGCAATACTAGTTTCAACAATGTTTGTGTGCATGTAGTTCTGCCCATGTACATAAACATATGGATGTCTTGATGTATATATATATTTTCAATATATATGTACATATTTATATCAATGTGCTTTCATTGTAATTTTGTTTTAATCACTTAAAATAGTCCTTTACTTATGACATTATTTATTTATATAATCAAATTTTTATATGTAAAGCTTGATTTTTTAGCAGTTTTTTATATTAACATTCTGTTATTCTTATTCTTGTTCTTCTTATTATTATTAATATTATTTTTATACACACTTTTATAATCAACAATAATTTCTTTTGAATTATAATGCAATGAAGTAGTTCCACTGCATGAAATTTATAAACTTCTCAATATATCAATTTTGTATGTTTAGCCTTTTTAGTTGTCATGTCTGTGACTATTTAATACTTATATATCTATTTCTTTTCCTCCTACTGTATATCTATCATGTGTATGTATATACTCGTAGCATGGCCCGGTGTTTCCCGTCCTTGATTCAAAAATCGTATGACCCATACAGCAATCGCTATCACTTGACTTAAAATATTTTTGCCTTCCTTGCCATTAAAGGAGTGCCCTTTGCCATGTTGATGTTGCTACATGCCTTACTTCTTGCCTATCTCACACTGCGAATTTTTTCTAAGCTCTATACTAAACTAAAATCTGTTACAAAAAAAGAACTAAACAAAATGAACACAAAACGATCAGCTTTAAAAAAAAGGACTTGTAACTGGAAAAAACAAATGAAAAAAGAATGTTAACAACAAATACTTTTAAAAATCCAACCCAGTTATACGGAATCAGAATCAACGTTGAGTTTAAGCAAGCGAATGAGCCAGTTGGAGTAAAGTACCATGCAGATTTAAATTTTTCCCAATTGTTAAGAATGCAGCTATTGATTTTTTTTGCATTCTAGCATGCTAGTTAACATTCATGTCAGTCAGCTGTTGTTACAATTATTATTTTGACATGTGGAAAAGTGTTTGTAAGAACAATATTTATGGATGCATGTGTATCTTTCTAACACGGGTCCAAAATATATGATTACTTATCTTTATATTCAGTTCTATTTTTTTATCATTGTCATTTCTTTTCTTTCTCACGTTTCCTCTTTTCTTTCCTTCCTTTTCTTTACACAAATACGATTTCAGACACTGTCTGTCTGTATCAGAGACATACACATTCTTCCTCTCTCTGGTTTTCTTTTTTCTTTCTTCTTCTGTATATAGTTCAGATGCAACACGATTCAACTGCAACAGGGATATACACTTTTTTCCTCTCTGGTTTTCCCTTTTTTTTCTTTCTTCTTCTTTACACAATTCATCTTGTAACAGAGATATATACATTCTTCCTCTCCGGTTTTCTTTTTTCTTTCTTTCTTCTTCTTTACACAATTCAGCTTGTAACAGAGATATATATTTTCTTCCTCTGTGGATTTATATTTTCTTCAAACACAGGCTGTATTCTTAGCGTACAAATTTCTCTGCGTCTTCTGTGATAAACAACGCGAGTTATCGCCTTCAATTTGGGGTTATTGAACAGAAATACATGTTCTTATATTTCTTGTCCGGAGTTGCCTGGGATGAATCAGACACGTTCCATCATTAGCAAATGAGTCTCATCTTTCTGTTCGTTTAAGTTATCAGCGCTTCGATTTCGAGTCTTGCTCCTTCAAAGACAAGACAGCAACTGACTCCCAATTTTCTAACTTTCACGTGTCCTGCGTTTTGGTGCGAATTCCAGCTTACATCAGCCCCCTGTCTAGCTTCTGTCTAGACATCTGTTGCTACGGGTAATTGGGTCAGTCAACCTCTTGACTTGCTTTCCCAAAATGTCTCATGACTTCCACGTGACCTCTTCTGTTGCCAGGCGGAGATTAACATTAATATATGCGTGTTTGGGCTATCTGCGCCCGTCACAACATATATATATATATATATATATATATATATAATATTAATGGAGTCTCCCGTCGGTTTCGATGTATGAGGATCTGATTGCTTAGTTGATAGTTATGAAATTTTGTGGGATAATCTTAAGTGGCATTTAAGACCCGCTAGTGATTTACAAAGGTGGCCACAAATGGAGCAAGTGTGAGGATTGTGAGATGAGATCACTGTTAGATTGGCTGACCTTCTTGAAGATCATTCAGACAAGAAGATTCTACCCGCTCCAAGGCTAAGCGCTCAAAGGTGTTATGTGGTATATTGACAGCTGACATGTTGCTTTTCAGCTTGTCTTTGTATCTTAGCCATGGGCGTCCTACGTTCCTGTAGCCCTGATCTAACTGGTTTACATTAGGATCTTGGGTATCCTGTCATCAGACATTCTCAAGAGATGACCAGTCCACCGTAACTGAGACTGTATGAGAAAAGTCTCGATTCCTCCAATATTACAATGTTAAACAGGTCTACGTTAGATGTCCTATCTTGAAGGTTAACTCCACAGATTGCATTCAGACAGCTTTTATGGAAAACATCCAGCTGACGTATATGGTACCTGTATGGAGTCTATGATTCTGAGCCGTAGAAAAGGATTGCAAGTACAACAGTTCTATAAACCCGAATTTTCGTATCCAGTCGAATACTCCGCTCATTCCACAAGCGATGGCGAATTTTACCAAAAGCACTGGGAGCCTTAGAAATCCGGTGCATGATTTCATCATCTAAAGTTCCACTGTAGTTGACTTTGCTACCCAGATAGGTGAAAGACTTTACATAGTTCAGGGCTTTGTCTTCTACTTTCAATGGTTTCTATGGAAATAGTAGACTGGTAGTTTTTGTTTCTTACCACAGAATTGCTTCGGAGTAGGACAAGGTTGGTGCACTACTTCAGTTTTCTTTATGCTAAGTGTAAGACCAAATGCTTTACATGCAGCAGAGAAACGATTTATTAGATGCTGGGCCTCCTCAAAGGATGTCGCTACAAGAGCAGCATCACCAGCAAACAACAAATCACGAATAATTTGCGTATGAAGGTGGGTCATTGCTTTCAAGCGCTGATGATTGAAGAGACTACTAATTGTTTGAAACTGAAACTTGACGCCACTCTCTGTTTCTGCAAATGCATATTTCAGCATCACCGAGAAGAAAATGGCAAAAAGCACAGGGGGCCATGACACAACCTTTCTTGGCGCCATTTGCGACCTCAAAGGATTCTGACATCATACCATCAGACACGATATTAGCTTTCATTCCTTCATGAAAGATGAAGTCCTTTAGCATGTTTTCAGGGATGACGAGTTTCCTCAAAACTTGCCAAAGAGCCTCTCGATTCACAGTATCAGAGGCCTTCATCAAGTCCACAAACACCATGTACATGTTGTTTTTCTCGCGAACCTTCACTGCAATTTGACGAAGAGAAAATATCATGTCAGTGGTGTCACGACCCGACCGAAAACCACTCTGCGATTCAGGATAGATGTCGTCAACAAGGTGTATAATAATTCTGTTTAGAATCTGTCTATCTAGGATTTTGCCTGCAATTGAATGTAGGGATATCCCCCGATGATTATCATAGACGCCCCTGGAACCCTTGTTTTTTAGAAGTGTTTGATAGAAGTGTCTTTATAATCCTGTGGGACAGTCTGCCTTCCATATATCTACGAAAAGGAGATGTAATTTTTTATCAACATTTGGCCACCACACTTATACACTTCGGGTGGAATAGGGTCCTTAGGTGCGGGTGATTTTCTAGATGGGATTTGCTTGATAAGTAGGTTCAAAAGACAACTCCGGAATTTCAAGATTTTGCACAATTGATGTGATGGCTTCCTCATCAGGAACCGAAGTGGAGTGTAACACAGTTTCGAAATGTTCTTTCTAGCGATCTAAAATGTCTGACTTATCCGTCAAGAGAGTTTCACCATCTACTGTGGAGATAGAAGCAACACCACTTTTCTGAGGAACGAAAATGCTCTTGAGGGTAGCATAGAAAGCTTTTAGTTCCTTTCTACCTGAAGTTTCTTGGAGTTCAGTGGCCTTTTCAGGCCACCAACGCATCTGATAGCTCGTTGAACCTGACTTTTGCACTTCTTGTAAGCGATCTTCTTACTGGACGAGTTCTTGTCTTCAATCCATGCTTTATGAGAAGAGTGCAATTGATCTATAAGCTGCTGAACTTCTGTATTCTTGTCATCAAACCAGTCTTGATGTTTACGATGTGGCAGGCCGAGAACCTCCAAGGATGTAGAATATGTTGCATCACGCAGGGCCTTCCAAGATAATTCGACATTATTGTTAATGTTCACAGAATATATATTTAACTATATATATATATATATATATTTAAATATATATATATATATATATATATATATATATATATATATATATATATATATATATGTATATATGTATGTATATATTATTATATATATCTCGATTTGAAGAAATATAACATCAACGTAGCGGCCATTGTAGAAGGCCAAAGTAGTACCCATCTTTTCCGTATGGGAAGAGAAGTGGGTATTGCAGTGCATCGTAGGACCGGTGCATTTCACTGATTCTTCGGAGCCCACTGCCGCAGGATTCGATAACAATGTCACGTCTGTTGTGCTGATCACCGCTGACAATTACGGAAATTTCGTTACTTGCGGGAGCATTGTAACGACGTTCGTGCTCTCCCTGAGGCCGTTTGTCAGCATCAATTACAATAATGAAATCAGAGGAAGTGTTATTTTCGAGAGCATACTTAAAACTGCGGACATAGATGTTTGTCTCATGGAGCATTTGTTGGAGACTCATTATGACGTCCTTGCGAGTATGATTGTCCTGGCCTGTATCGTTCTCAGAATTAATGCCCATGCGGGCATCTGCCTTTTGATTGTAGTCAGCTATGAAGTATATTTGTAGAAAGGTCGAATCAGTGGCAGTTTCCGGTAAAAGAGACCCAATCCTGTGGTAAACCTGACCTTAAACCTTGAAGGTGTGATTCCAACCGACTTCGCGGAAGGCATTATCACCAAAAGATGTCATCTGGAAGGCACAATTGTACTGTCTGATTTTTGCGAGGAACAGAGCTTTCAACGGAGCAGGTAGCTCTTGAAAAGGTGGCAACTGTACCTTACCGTCTGAACAACATAAACCTGCAGACTCTCCAGGCCATTTTTTGGCATTGCAATGCACACCGACAACTGACATGGATCCTATTTGGAGGTTTTTGCGACTGGAAAGCCTCAAAATTGTCTCATAGTTGAACGCCATCTTAAACCAAAACTGCTTTGTTGGGCTACAGAGCCCTCGCTTTGCATGGCTGTGCTGATTAATAGTCTACAACCTTTCAAGCGTTGCCGCCCTGTGCGCTTTTGCGTGGAACTTCCCGACGCCCTTGCAGCCGAAGTTGCAGTGGCGTCGGCTGCCTGGCGTGCGGTTTTGTCAGCCATGGATTCCTGGGACCGTCAAATGGGCGTTGACGCAGCTTTCGCTGCGTTACGTGCAGTTTTCTCAGCCGTGGTCTCCTGGGACAGTTGAATGGAAGCTGCAGCGGTGTCAGCTGCATTTCGAGTAGCTTTTCGATGCAGGCTCTGTCGAGGCCGCAAAAGCGCTTGTGATGAAGTCGCTTTTTTCTTGTCATGCAAGTGTTTATGTAGTTTCCTCTTACTTTTCAAGGAATATTTGTCAACTGATTTGCAGTACAAACGGTAGTTATGCTCACCAAGCGTTTCATATGACAAAACATAGTGCCTCCGTTGAGACTGACTGGAAAGCCTCAAAGAAGACTCTACCTCAGTTTCCTCCTCCCGCTTTCTCTTTGCCACAGAGGCTTTTTTAGAACGTCTGCTAAGGTTGCCTCACCATAGTATTTTGGCACGCTTAGCAAAGCTGCCGGGTCGGTCATCGCCACGGCACTCAGAAGAGTGCAAAGCAGAGGTTGAAGTAGACGCCAGTCACTTCTCCCCCAAAGAGGCGCACTCAATGGAATCCCGCTCCCGTTTCCCCTTATATGGTGAGGCTTTTTTTAGAACGCCTGCTAAGGTTGACCCGCCTGGGTGTTTTTGAAGCCTTTGCAGAGCTGCCGGGTACGCAGAAGAGTGCAAAGTATACGCTATATGATCATCTGAAACCGGAGTTATAATGCGCTCCTCCGCAGTCGCCTGTTCTGCATGTGTAACGTTAACGGTATTAGGGGTCTTCAGTTGCTGACATGCGGATGTTCGTCGGGTAAGAGCCATTTGAAGAGTTGTAGAAATGCTATGTAAGAATGCGAATAGAAGTTGATGTCGAAGCTGAAGAGGTGTATACGAAAACTTGTATACGGAAACTAAAAATGCAGTGGAGCGGTATGGAAAAAGCTTCTCCTAGCTATGGGCCGTGCGAAAACGTCGCTGTAGGAAGAGGCTACGCAACCAAAACGTTGAAGCGTTGAAGGTTAAAAAGTAGTGAAACACTGAAGTGTACTGGGTCGCGTAGTAAAGGTAGAAGATAAGTAACTTGCGACAGCAGTTAACTGTCTTCTAGCAAAACAGAAATACGAAAAGGTAGAAATAGGTATGGAACGCTAAGATGGACTGGGCTGCACAGTAGAGGCAGTGCGCGGATATAAAATGGGTAATGAAAACGTTTAAGCAAATAGGTAGTGAAGTACTGAGGTGTACTGGGCCCCGTAGTAAAGTCAGTACACTTCAACTTACAGTGAAAACTGTAAGGTGGAGGTAAAATAGGTTGGGCAAACGATTGAGTAAATAAATAACTTGCGACAACAGTTAACTCTCTAATAGTAAAACTGAACTACGAAAAGGTAGAAATAGGTATGAAACGCTAAGATGGACTGGGCTGCGCAGTAGAGACAGCACGCGGAGATAAAATGGGTAATGCAAACGTTTAAGCAAATAGGTAACGTGCGGTAGCAGGAAGCTTTCAATGAATCCAAAGACAGGCGCGTTAATGGCGATAAAATCAAGATGTGAGTGCGGATGCAGCCGCGCTGAAGGTATTTAAAGGGAGCATGACTTGTCATTGATTGGTGTAGCCTGGACAATGGCCATGACTTAGACCAATGAATGAGCTCATGCAAAATGGAAGATGCTAGCGCGCATGATTTGGCAAGCGCATGGCTTTGCCGTAAACAGGGTCAATATGCCTGCTGCATATGAAACTTGGCTCTAACGCACGTGATACCGACAATGAGAATGCAAGGAGCTGCAATGAAGCGTTTGCTCGTTTAGTTTGTGCGACAACGAAAAGCCGCTAACAGTTTGCCGGCATTAGCTTTGAAATGGATTGGGAGCAGAGGCGGACTGAGAGTATTACGGGACCTCGGACCGAAAATGCAATGGGCCCCCTTTCCCAATTTTTTACAGTTAAATGCCACATTTAGAGGCTGTGCAGCAGATGATCTGTGCATATTGGCTTAAATAAGAAAAAAACTTTAGTTTAAGATTAGTGTTTGGACGATTTCTAATTTTTTTCCGATTCCAGTACTGATACCGATTCCAGGAAAATGTTGATTCACGATTCCGATACCAAGACGATTCCGATTCCGATTCCTTGCCTACTTAGGTTCTACCTGTATGTGTAGGGAACCCCAATTTTCAGCGATCACGGGAATTGATTACGGGAATAGCGGAATTGTTTTGAAACGGAAATCCAGTTTTTTTTTTGTTTTTTTTATGCAATCGTTTTTGATGTTAAATTAATCTTTTTTCTTTTCTTTTTTTTTTCTTTTAAACTGTCTTTTGTATTTTTGTAAATATTTTAAAGCAGGACCTTGTTATTTCTTTTAATTTTATTCTTCGTAAATATTTCTAATTATTTTCCTTTTAACACCTAAAGAAGAATTTTAAAATTCAATGTCTGAATTCATTAAAAAAAAATCCTGAAAAATATTCATTATCTAGATTTATTTAAAAAAAAAAATAGTTAAGAAACTGTTTGTAGGAAGGAGATCAAAGTCAGTTAGTCCCCCTCCCACTCCAAATATACTGTGTCTGTTTCACTGATTAAGTAAAGTGTAAGTGGGATTTATAGATAAGTTTGACCTAAAACATGAAAGAAAGAAAAAAAGAGCAAATCAAACACATTTTAATAACGTATTTCTTTGATTTCATTTTATAACTTGTTATTTTTATGAAATGGTACATTTCTCTCTTACCGGTTAGAAATATGGAAAAAAACGTTTTCTTTTTTCAACATCAGACTAATTTAAGAGAAACTTAATGAAAGAATCGGAAATCTAAAGTATTTATTTAACGATTCGATTCCGATCCCCCCCCCAAATACACGATTCTTACGATTAACGATTCCGATTAAACGTCCCATCACTATTTAAGATATGTATGCATTTATATGCATCAAAAGATTTGAAAACTTGAAGCTCATAAAGATGTTCATGGACACATGATAGTAACAACAAAGCGTAATGACATATCAAACAAAATTTCCATTTTATTACTGCGAATCAACACGTAAACAATGTACTAAATTATAAAATTTATAATAGATATAAAGAAAAATAATAAAATGTGTTAACATACACTTTTAAAAATATTACTTACATTTTAATACGTCTTAATATAAGATATACTATGCTTTACAATAGTACTGAGCCAAAAATTTCAAATATCAACTTTCAAGGATTACAGTTAACAACATTGTACTCATTTCAGTAGAGGATTCTGCAATTTTATCTTTGTTTGATTTGATTTTCATTGCTATGTCTTTTTCAGTATCAATTAGCATAAGTGACTCCAAGTTATTTTGTGTGAGCGAAGATCTCAGACTTGTTTTCAACAGTCTTAGTTTAGAAAAACATCTTTCACATGTGCACTGTCTGATGCTTAGAGTTAGAATAAATTTATATGCAGCATATAAACTTTCATATGCAGCTGCACACAGCCTGTATTCAGATAATAGCTTGAAAGCACATCACAAACAATTCTTATATGTTGTCTTGGCAGATGATTGAGTAACATTTGTATCCTCCTCCTCTGAATCAAAGCTGTCTGAATCATTTTCATTGTCATTTATATTTTCTAGCAGCCCTTTCTTCAAGTTTTTGTAGCTTGATGCAAATGAAATCAATTCATCCTGTAGTGCCACTATGTCAATTTCTGGTATTGCATTAGCAATCAAACCTAGTTCAATGTTTTGTGGGGATGCCAAAATTTCAGAAAACCTGTGTGGATCAAAGCAGGAAATTTGCTTATAGAGCTTCTCATGAGATGAGAATCTAGCTCGCATGCTGGAGAGCACAGCATCAATAACCGCATTATGGTATAAAACCTCAACAATTTTCTTCTCGTCTGTGATAGCTTCCGGTGCTGAGTGACTAGATCTCATGGTTGAAATTGAGAAGCTCTTAGGGACAAAAATCTTCACTTCTAATTTATAACTTGCACGAACAACAAAATCAGACGCAGTTTCATAAATGCCCTTAAAATCTCTTGAGATTTTTTCAATATTTTCAGTGGCTTTGTTAATCATGCGCCAAGCCTGCATGATATCCAGGCCTGATGTCTGCAGATAATCTGACACAGGTGTTGTAATTTCAAAAATTTGTATGAATGTAAACGCCATTATGATGGTTTCAAATTTGCGCAAGTTTTCACTCAATTTCTGAGCTTCATAGCGAACTGATCCTTTGAAATCAGTTGCTTCGCTTACTTCCTGAAGGATGATCAGAAGGTCCGAAAAGAATTCTGATGACTGATCTGCGTAATTGCCAAACTATTTTCGAAGTGCTCTGCTTCTACTTGACCGTCTAGTTTGACCAATACGCTCTAGTCTTAGGCGTTTCTTATTTCCTGTTTTGGTCTGGATATGCTCTTCCCACACCTTCATCCTTTTGTAGGAATCATTGAAAAATGAGCATAGTTCATTTAGCAAACCAAAAAGACTAACTGCTGCAACACATCCACTGCTAGCATCACTGATCACCAGATTCAGAACATGTGCATAACACCAAGTATGGATGTGACTTGGGCGAGCTGCTTTCATAAGTGCCTGAAGAGCAGAGTAAACACCACTCATATTTGCTGCTTCATCAAACGAATCTCCAATACACTGCCTCAGTGTCAGACCTATCTCTGCAAGTGAATTTTGTAACAGGCTGTGCAAGCATTTTCCACTTGAATTATTCACATTTACCAGGCGAACAAGTCTTTCTTTAGCTCTGTCTCCAACTACATATCTAAGGACAATGGCACACTGATCATGGACAGAAATGTCTTGGGTAGAGTCAATTTGCACTGAAAACATCCCTGCATTTTTCACCTCCTTCACAAGTTCGTTTTTAACCATGTCTGAAATTTATTTATTATCTTATTGACAGTTGTTTTACTTAAAAACGTAACAAATTTGCCACACCCTTTCTTAGATGGATCTTTTTGTTTGCCTTGCAAAACCACTTTCTGGAAAGGTGTGGATTGTACTCTGCAAGAAGATTTATAGCCTCTAAAACACTCCCAGTATTTTCCGGATTATTTTCATCAAATGCAGTTTCAACAGCTTCTCCATATTTGCCGCGGTAAGACAAAACTTGAAACCCAATGTAAAATATTGCATCAATTATACACTTTAAAACAGAGCGATGCTGAAGAACTTGTTGGGTTCTTAAGGAGAGTTGTTCCTTTAACAAATTGTGCTTGGCGGATCTTTCACAAGTATTCAGAAAATATGCATCAGTAGAATGCTTATGACACTGGCTCTTTTCATGTTCCAAAAGTTTCGTTGCGATGTATCTCCAATCAGAACACCCCTGGATCATCTGTATATTTCGACTTTTTTCGGGAGCATACATCAGACAAAATGAGCAATGTAAACTCTTATTTTCTTCATTGTATGTTACCCACTTTCTGTCTGAGACTAGCTAAGTTTAGATTTAAGACAGAATAGATTGAAAATTGTATCGTTTGGACCAATCGGATTAGCCAACGTAATTAAAAAATGTAACTTTTGTGCTTATAATCGAGCGGTAATTATAAAGTACGGAAGATCAACCAGGATACAATTTAGTTGCATCATTTGAGTTCAGCATTGTTCTCCGCTCTTAAGGACTTTACTTTTGCGAAACACGTATGGAGAAGTTAATTTGGCTTTTCAATTTCAACTGAGAAGGGTACCTATAAGTATCATTATCATCTTATGAAATTTAACTACTGCTAAACTTTAATTTATATGATCTTATTTTGATTTTAATCTCAGTTATGTCATTTTTCCATAAATGAAATATCAAAATTAATAACAAAAGAAATGGAAATACAACACAGTAAAATGTAATAAATGTACATAAAATTATAGTATTTTATGTACACTTCTGATAAAAATTCATAAAGGTACGTATAAATTAATTAGACCTTTTTCTTATGAAATTTAAATTTTAATCTCACTCTTTTTAATTTCTTTATATTTTCCATAAAGCATCGTAAACGTAAAGATGAAAGCTATGTACAAAAAAAAAAAAAAAAAAATGAAAAATTAGAGCGCTGAAAGTTTTTCTTAAAAGTAACAAGGTAAATAATTTGTTCATTTAAATCTAAATAATTTCACTTCCTTCCATCCGTAGAAAGAATTATCCTCCCGTAAGTTATCTAAACGTCATGAATCATAGCTGTCAACAGCTGTCAACGAGGCGAAAGGTTATGACCTGCTTTGTTTTATTTTCAAATTACATTTTTTGGGCGCAGAAGCTAAGTTAAGCTTGGTTCAAAATATTTTAAATAAACATTATAATTTCTGATTTTATTAAAATCAGTTTTGAAAAAATGATAATTGATTTTTAAAATATCAAATTCAGATTTTCATCTTTTTATCAAATGATTGATTATGTCATTTTTTTTTGACAAAAAAAAAAAAAAAAAATTTTAACGAAAATTTCGGACGTGCTAGGAACGATTAAAAAATGTAAAAAAAATAGCCCCAAAATACTTTGATCTTTCCTCTTTAATAATAATATGAACATTAGACGATAAAAAATTGTTTTCGTCAAGTTCGGCGAAATCGCTAAAAAAAAAGAGCATAAGTCTGATGAAAAAGACGCCAAACTTTATGAAAACAAAATTTTATCGTCTAAATGCTTGTTTTTATGAAGAGGATAGACCAAATTTTTTTTTAATTATTTTTCAAAATTTTTTCCATCTTTTTAGAATATTCTAAATTTTGATTTAAAAACTTTGTTTATCTTTGTTGCAACAAGGGGTAGTAAATAACATAGATAATTTTAGCGCGTTTTTTTTTGTATTTACACACATTAATTTTGAAAATCTTGTAAAAATAAAAATAATTGTCAGATGTTAATGAAACTTTCAGAAACTATTCACAGATGATCGAAATATGTTGTTTTTTATAAAAGTCATGGCAGAAATATTTTTTTTTCATTTTTATTAACACCCCATAACTAATTTTAAAAAAAACTCTAGAAATTAGATCGTGCCGCCCCCTACAGATTGCAATAGTTAAAAGCACAAGGCTTTGAAGAATGCAAATCATGAATTTTTTTTTTTTTAATTGTGGCCAACGTACCTGAAAATCAGCTCTGAATTGTAACATACAAAACTCAATAAAACAAATATATTATTTAATTTCAAATGCTTTTATGAATATGGACAATATTTTCTGAAAGCAAAAAAATTTTTCATTGAAAATTGAATTTTTAATACAATTATTTGTTATTTCTTTTAGATTTTTACATTAAGTATTTAAAAATATTATAAAATTAGTTAAAAGCAGTGCCAAGCTTTCAATTGTGTCCAGATGAGACCGCCATTGTCTAGCGCTTTGAAAATTGTATCGTTTGGACCAATCGGATTAGCCAACGTAATTAAAAAATATAACTTTTATGCTTATAATAGAGCGTTAATTATAAAGTACGGAAGATCAACCAGGATACAATTTAGTTGCATTATTTGAGTTCAGCATTGTTCTCCGCTCTTAAGGCCTTTACTTTTGCGAAACACGTATGGAGAAGTTAATTTGATTTTTCAATTTCAACTGAGAAGGGTACCTATAAGTATCAGTAACATATGAAATTTAACTACTGCTAAACTTTAATTTATATGATCTTATTTTGATTTTAATCTCAGTTATGTCATTTTTCCATAAATGAAATATCAAAATTAATAACAAAATAAATGGAAATACAAATAACACAGTAAAATTTAATAAATGTACATAAAATTATAGTATTTTATGTACACTTCTGATAAAAATTCATAAGGTACGTAAATAATAGATACCTCTTTCTTATGAAATTTAATCTCACTCTTAAGTAGGTATGTCCAATTTATCACGTTAAAAACGTATAATCTGAGAAAAAAAGGTGCGAAAATTGATAAAACAATTTTTTAACGTCTAAATGTTTAATTTATTATTAAGAGGATAGACTAATGTATTTTTTGCGTATTTTTCCAGATTTTTTATGGAAAATATAAAGAAATTAAAAAATAAGACTTAAGAGTCTTAAGTCTTATTTTTTAATTTCTTTATATTTTCCATAAAGCATCGTAAACGTAAAGATGAAAGCTAAGTACAAAAAAAAAAAAAAAAAAAATGAAAAAATTAGAGCGCTGAAAGTTTTTCTTAAAAGTAACGAGGTAAATAATTTGTTCATTTAAATCTAAATAATTTCACTTCCTTCCATCCGTAGAAAGAATTATCCTCCCGTAAGTTATCTAAACGTAATGAATCATAGCTGTCAACGAGGCTTTGTTTTATTTTCAAATTACATTTTTTGGGCGCAGAAGCTAAGTTAAGCTTGGTTCAAAATATTTTAAATAAACATTATAATTTCTGATTTTATTAAAATCAGTTTTGAAAAAATGATAATTGATTTTTAAAAGAATATCAAAGTCAGATTTTCATCTTTTTAATAAATGATTGAAAATGATTGATTATCTGTCCTTTTTTTCAGATTTTCAGATTTTCATCTTTTTATCAATTGATTGATTATGTGATTTTTTTTTGACAAAAAAAAAAAAAAAAAACAAAATTTGTAACGAAAATTTCGGACGTGCTAGGAACGATTAAAAAATGTAAAAAAATACCCCCAAAATACTTTGATCTTTCCTCTTTAATAATAATATGAACATTAGACGATAAAAAATTGTTTTCGTCAAGTTCGGCGTCTTTTTCATCATGCTATCTCTGTTTGTTTACATTTTCGTGGAGGTATCTTTTAATATGAACTCTGGTACAAATATTTCCAAATCAAAGGGACACGACTCCGTCCTACCTTTTCATTGCATGCTTGTACGTCATCCTAAATATCTAATTGTTACGTTTTAAAACAATCCAGTTGAATTTTGTATTTTGTTTTGATGTTAGTGGAAATAGGTAATTGACACGCAACCTATTCTCAACAAATATTACCACGTAATTAACCCATCCACTACACCCCCATAGAACAGCATTTGTTACGGAGGTGTTAAAAAGCTGTCAACATAAATAAACAAGTAACCCTCATGTTGAAAAATGCATTTCTGTGATATTTTAAATAAAGTTAAAAAAAGTAATAGTTGTTTCAAATATACTTTAAAATCAGCTAATATATATATATATATATTTAGTTTGTGCGTTTTGTTATATTTTAGTTTGGTTTTGGGTTCATCCCTCATTGTTTATCATTCATAAATTTTATGTATAATTTTATATATTAATGATTTTTATGTCATGAGGTGTTTTTTGTGGGTCCGCCTGTGTGTGTGTGTATAGTATTGTGGTGTGTAGAGGATTAAATGATGACAGACGAGTTTTTGTGGTCGTTGCGATTGAATGGGTTATGAATCGGATTATTAGCTGGGCATAAGATAGTGACGACCATCTTAAATCCATTCCCTCATTTTTTGGCTGTGCCACAAGTGTTGTTCGAGGAACCCATGTGACACAGGCGTCTGAAGTTTTCTGGGCTATTTTATTTTATTTATTTTTTGTCAATCGTTTGAATTTTTTAATTTGATTCCCATTTAAAATGTATAGCAAGGAAGAACAGCAGCTATTGACGTGTATTTATTGTGACAGAAATAACCAACACAACAGCATTCGGTAGTCTCCGTCTGCACCCGAAATGAAAGAGAAAAAAAATTGATTTCTCTTATTGAATATCACGCTACGACACTAATCGATTTTAATCTTTATTTTTGTTTTTTTTCACAATTTAGCATTAGAAATAATAATAACTTAGTTAACCTGCACCCTGAATCCCGTCAGATCGTTATTATCAACAACAGTGGAAGGGAGAGAACTTTCTGCTTGAAAAATGATTCGGTTTTTATTTCCCTTATTAAATGTGACGCTGACATTATTTGTGCTATTATAAGGAAATAAAAGGCATAAATGATGATAGTGATAAGAGGAAAGATCAGAAGCTAAAACTGACACAATTATATAATAGATGAAGAGAAAAATAAAATTTACTGCCTAATGCAGGGTTCGAGCTCATGACTCTCAGTGGACCACAGTTCAGCTTTTAACAGAGATGTCACCAGTGTTGATTGGAATAAGATCCAGCAACACAAAAAAATGTTCATTCTGAAGTATAACAATGGCATATGAATATGCTAAAAACTTAAAAGAACTTCTGGTGAATAATCAAAGAATTCTTTTAATTCATCACAAAAAGGAGAAACAGAAATAGATTTACATTCGGATGCATATAAATATAACGAGTAAAAAAAAAAAAAATTCTAAAATATAATTTCTATCAGATTAGCAAGTGTTTGGGTTAAACTTTAATTTGTTAGGGTAAGGTAAATTTTACAAAAATAAATATTCATTATAGAATTTTTCTGTCAAATCTGAAAGAAAATAATGCATTTATTTTTACTAAATTAAGAAAGCACCGATTCTTCACAAAAAATGTGGTATTTTGAGTTTTATTGAATCAATTTTTAGAGGTTCTCCTTTGATATGTGCATGTTGCGGGTCCTGTATCGATGCAGTATCGGCCTACGAAAAGATGGCCTTGTGCCAGACACTATACACAACTACCGGACCCACAAACAAAGTAAAAAAAGAAAAATATACAAACATATATAGCGTGATCTTTTCTTTCAATATGTCCCAATTTCCTAGGTGAGGAAAGGGGAATAAGGTCGCTTATCACGTGCACAAAAATGAGAAAAAGGGTAGACAAGAGGAATGAATGAAGCAAGTCTGATAAACACACAAATATAAAAATTATTTATGTTTAACAAGTATTTAGTCTCGTGAGTGGAGACAATAGGTAGAATTACTGAAACTTGCAAAAGGAACGATAAGGCAGTGACAAATAGTTCAATTTTCCGCGCCAAAACGAAATTCAAGAAGGCTAAGGCGGGAAAAAGTTCACCAGTAGGAAAGTTCTGGAAGGATGTCTGCTTGAATCATAATGAACGTGAATGCAACAAGGAATAAAAAGACTCACTGCGAATTAGTGTAATGTGATATTTTTATGGTACTGGTGCATAATGGTTAGAGTTCAAAGAAATATGAGTTCTCATTCTTCGTGGTCGCAGGTTTCAAGTTCCCTGGTTATGTACGAAGGCAGGCTCGAACAAGATGTTCGCCTCCGGACAAGAAATTAGTAATCGGAAAAGGTGTTGTGATGACAGTGTAGTAAGTGCTAAGTTTCTCTGACAGGAAACAGAGGAAAGTTCAAACAAGATATTAGCCTTAGGTCGATGAAATAGTCGTCGAAAAAGATGTGACGAACGTACTGCAAGCTTCAAGTTTTTCTGATAGAAAAACCGAGGAAGGTTCAAATGTTGGTATCAGGACGAGGAAAATAATTGCTGAAAGTTGCATCGACTTGATGAGATTACGCACGACGAGCCGAAAAGTCTAAGCATAATTTGCTGTTAAGATATCCCTGTCTGAAATATGGGTAAACAGACGAGAAAATAAATGAGTAACTTATCTGTTCAGTGACCTGGCCGCAACTGATTTCCAAAAACCAAGTTTGTTCCTGACGTTAGAGAAAAACGCGCGGGAAAAATTCAAATTATCGTTGCAACTAGCCACTATGAAGTCGGCAACAATTATCAGTAGCAGCTAGCTCAAATAACGGCGTTTACTACTATGAATGGCCGTCAATGAGGGGAAGGGATAAAGACTCGCATGCGCGTCGCAAAAAAATGACAAGTGGAAATACTGGTATTCCACATGCAAATGTTTTTTTACTGAAATAACATCTCCAATGACTTTGCTTAATGAAAATATAAAATATTTGCCATGTTTGAGAAAGTGTTTATGATTTAAAAAGTGGAGTGCAACTGACAAGAAATATTTCCATGAAATTTTCTAATAAAATAATCCATTCACTATAAAATTAATTCATTAATAAATAAATGTTGATTAAAATTAGATAATTCCCTGATTTGGGGCAAATTAACAAAAAAAACAAAAACAAAAAGAAAACAGTAGTATGCAGTTATCAACAATATATGCCAAGTTTCAAATCTGAAAAACAACAGGGTAAATACAAAATTTCATTTAAAAATATCAGGGATGAATACTAATCAAGAAAAAGTAATCACAAAAAAATGTTCCCCATATTTATGTGTGGACCAGTTTCTCAGTAGACCTGAGATAAGGAAGGGCACTGTAGTGTCTAAATTAAAGAAAGTAACAAATTGCTAGATCCTTATATGCAAATATACTTATGAGAGTAAAATCATACATTCATTAGCATTTATGCCAATGCTAATTTGTTAGTTTCTATAGTAATGTTGGAGACCCTTTAAAAAATTCCATACAAATTTGACAGTTTGTAACATACTGGTAATCCCAAAGCAATAACGACTTGTCAAAGGCGTCATTTCTGGCTTAAGACGATATTCAAAATTAAATTAATTTAAAAAAATTAAATTGATTCCAGCTAATGGAAAGTTTAAAAAAAAAGAAAACAGATCTATGCAATACAGGCCGAACTAGTTAAAAGGAAACTGAATGGCATAGCTACAGATAGATCAATCCAGAATATTACAAAAGTTTTCCTCTTCCCATATTGGCAAAAAGTAACCTGGTATCAATGAAAACTGAGAGCTGATAACTGTAAAAATTCTTAAGTAACAAAAAAAAAAAAGGAATCTGGGAAGAGTAATAAGAGAAAATACATTAAAAAAAAATTATAATTTGCATTACTCAAAAAGAAATGAATATTGGAATTTGGACAAAGAATAAATTTAATTCCTTACTAGATTGTCACTTATATCTCTTCAGTATGTATTTCACATTTCCCATCACTCAATCTTCTATCAGTTCTAATGTGCTTGTTCATGTTTGTACAATGACAGCCTATTTGCAGTTATATCCAAACTTGGCAGTTTGAGATTTAAAAAAAAAAAGAAAAAATACCAAATTACTATACCTACTTCATTATTTTATAAATTTAACTTATTCTGCTACCAAATATCAGTAGTAAGATGACCAGTAAATAACAAAGTTTGAAACTAAAAGATTCAAAATAAGAAATGATCAAAATAATCTGTAATAATATTGAAGTGATTTAAGTAGGAATGATCATGAACATAGAAAAAAACTTTGAAATGAATCATGTCACACATTCAATAATTTGGTGTACTCAAACTTCTCAAAAACCTGTCTTTTATTCTCAAGAGCATTTCAAAACCTCCTTGCAATTTTCTCAAATGTAATTTAAATAACTTTTTATGCTACAGGCAATAGTTTTCTATGTGTTTACACATATGAAATTACCTACATCCAAACCTTTATGCATGCCTGAAAAAAACAGATACATTTTGTTTGTTACAGTACACATTAAAGATTGATATTAAATTTACCTCAGTTTAGGACAGGTCAACATTGAAAGTAAGAAGATTGTATTTTTCCACAAAGAAGTGTCTACCTACCTTGATAAATCTACATTGTAAATCTTTACATTTTCCTCAGAAATTTGCAAGAACTTCAGGTCTTGTGATTTAAAACATATTAAAAATTGACACACACTCACTTGCACATGTAATGAGATTTTATACTATTATAGCTAAGAGGAATTCTCAACTTTACAAACGGTTTGCGTAGAAAAACTTTGGTTAATCCTTCACTTATGTACTGCAAGATAATCTGTTAGAGTTCTACTTCACTTAAATGGCATAAAATAAATTCTCCTTTGGTATCTTTAAATATTTTTTCATTGCAAATATCAGATTCACCAATGGTGTCCTGATCATTGGGTATTCGGGGGTGGTAGTTGGAAAAATGTTTCTTAGCTGAGATGTCAGAGCAGTAAAAAGAGACTCTGAAAGTTGATATCACACGATGATAATATTTGTATTACAAAAGAAAAAGAAAATACCCAGAAGGCATAAATAATGATAGTGAAAAGAGGAAAGGTTAGAAGTTAAAAGTTCCACAGAATTATCTATCTTTGTCACCCAGGATTAACCCCCTCCCACCAGTTACTCAATTGCTGAGGGAGTCAAGAGGAGAGAGCAAGAAAAAATAAGATGAGGAAGTCAAAACGAACAAAGATTATTAATTCATTTTTAAAATATATTGAAAGATTTAGAGATAATGAGTTTATTTTTGTTTTTCATTTTCTGATTAAAAGAAGAAAAAAAAGAAAATGTTATTATTTGTTTAGCAGTGAATGAAAATAGTCAAGTTTATTAAATAAAGATTGATATTTTATTTGACTTACCTTCATTACAGCCTTTTCCTATCCATCCAGCAGCACAGGGATATGTAGATGTGAATTCCGAAGTATGATAACAATGGCGTCCTTCTCTACAAGATGCTCCATTACATCCATGGTGACATGCTAAAATGTTTCTTGAATAATCAATGAATTCAAATTCATCAATGCAATAATAAATATTATAAGTTATAACGAGTAAAGACATGTCTAAAATGTAATTTCTGCTGGATTAGCAAGTAAGTGATAGAAAAAACTTTCCAATTCATTCAACTGAGCATTTATAGGAAAATGTTAAAATATTGAAGAAAAGGAGAAAGTCATAAATTTGCATTCACATAGAATTGCATCGAGAAAATGAAGTTAAAATAAACAAAACCCAAAAGTAAAGAAGACAGTAAGAGACAATTAAATATGGAATTGAAAAGAGGAAACTAGAAGTAAACAATAAACAAAACACCCTTTCCTAGTGAACAAAATCTAACCCTTCCTCTCACAACATAAAGCAAGTATCATTTTTTAGTTACTGGTGTGAGAATTGCTTTTTTGGTTCTATACGAAATCACTGGCAGGAAAAGACGTTTTTTTTTTCAAAATTCCCTGGCTGAAATTGAAATATTTCCGGGTCATCAATGGTAATTTTTTTTTTTTTTTAATAATCATAAACTGAACAATATTGAATTTCTAGAGTTTTCATAAATCAGTTAGGGGGGGGGGTAAAAAATATAAAAAATATTTTTGCCATGACTTTAAAAAAGAAAGCATATGAATAGTATCTGAAAGTTTCATTAACATCCGACAATTATTTTTATCTTTGCAAGATTTTCCAAATTAATGTCTATCATAGAAAAAAACAAAAAACAAAAAAAAACGTGCTAAAAATTTGTTATTTTTAGTAGTTCCGCTGATACAAAGAGAAACAAGGTTTTTTAATCAAAAACTAGAATATTCTAAAAAGAAGGAAAATTTTTTAAAAATAATTAAAAAATACTTTGTTCTTTTTTCTTAATAATAACAAGAAACATTTAGGCGATAGAATTTTGTTTTCGTCAAGTTTGGCGTCTTTTTCATCATGCCATGATGCTCTTTCATTTTTTAGCGATATTTCCGAGGTACCTATTTTAAATGAAAAAAAAAAAGAATAAAAAAGACAAAATAACAATTTCTTCTCTCTTTTTTCCTTATTTTTTACTAGGTTTCTTAATGCTCTTTTAAATTCTTTTTAAGTGTCGCTGTTGATGGAATACGAGTTCTTTCGTCCCCAACAAATTAATAAAGCAAAGAATTTCTTTTATTTGGTAATTAAAACACAAATAAGCAAGTTTCTTCAGGTCTGGTCAAACCCGAGAGATTTCCAGTGAAATAAAAAAATGTATAAATTTTGTACTCACGATCTTTCTCTTTTTCCGAGCCTAGAATTTTGTTCAATTTTCTAACGAAAATAGAAATGATGAAGTTGCAATAAAAGAAAACACGTCCATTTGCTGAACAAAATTTCCTCTGACTGACTTCTTGTATAACTTTAGTGTTGATTTGCTTTTTTTACTATCGTCTGCTTTTTACAATTCTAGTGACTTCAAAATGGTTGTCATAGCAACCGTTTAGGTAACACTAACATAACTAATTTTATTTTTAAATACAATCTTAAAATGTATGAATTTAAACAAAAACAGTCTCTTTCTCTCTATTGTAAATAAATAAATAAAAAATAATTTATTTTTCACGCCAGTGTTACTAAAATTTCAAAGGGAGAGAACTTTTTTTTCTGTTAAGGAAAAAAATCAGTTTCTTGTTTTGCTTGTGGGGCAGCTAATGGTGTTGGTTAGAAAAGGATCAGAAGGGTTTTTGGTCAAGGTTGCGTTTTTACATTAACATTCCACATTTAATTCGTAAAGAAAACGCAAAAAGGAATGACGAGAGAACAATGAAAATCAACAAGCAAAACATGTATTGAAACAAGTATAATTCCGTTAATGAGAATAAAGATTAAGTCATACAAAGTGGTTTCCCTTGTATTATGTGAAGAACAAATGTATGTTGTAATAATGTTTTTTGTTTAAATTTGTTGGTAATTTAAGAATGTTTGATGTTTGACTTTGAAAGTTGAAATATTTGTGCAGAAGAATGATATAGTTTCGAATAGTTCAATTGGCTTGAAAACAGACACTTCACTGTGTTGTGTGAATGTAGTTTATGTCTCTCTATGTGTGTGAGTAGAAAATTGAAAATAATACACGTACGTGGTTTAGATTGTGAAAATTTAAAGTTATTTCTTTAATTTCTGCTTTTTATAGATGTAAGGTGGCTACAAGAACGAGCGCAGGAAGTATATTGAAGAAAATGTCAATTAATGTGATTGGCCAAAAATCGACCAATTGTTGATTTTTTTTCTATAGCTAGTTTGGTGAAGCAAAAACACGAGAAATTTTTATGTGGCTCCTGCCATGCGTAAATTGTCTGTACAAAAAGTATTGTTTATTTTCCGTCCAATTACTGTTGAGTAATGTGTGAGCGTGGTGTACGTAGGCGTCCACTACATGCGTATTAATGTTGATATGTCAGATCAGTTAAAAAAGAGACTCTGAAAGAGGTGACTGTGCAGTTTATTCAACCCAGAAGCCATCTTGTTTCAAATGGCCGGGCTGCTTATGCTGGAATCAAGAAAATCACGTACAGGATATACTCTCATGAATTCTTATTCATTAGCAGTATTTTGTTGATCTTGCAGTCCAGAAAGACCCCCGTGTTTTCAGCATTTTTTTTTTTTTTTTTTGCTTTGTCGTCTATCATTACCCGTTGTGATAATAATTGTAATAAACGTATATACATTGGTCTTTTTGATTTTATACTGTTCAGAGAATGGTAGTTTATTTTACACCACTTAAGTTAAGGATTACCGAACTTAGTTTTTCAGATCAATGGAGGCTCAAGGAATGAGACCTCTCTTAGAGAACACCCATTCATCACGATTGGTGGAAAATCTACGTGAGGGCAGATGCTCACTAGTTTGGTTTTTGTGGCATTGAATGAGACCAGCCAGTATTTCCCCATGCAGCTGTTACAGTTACGTCAGAGGAGAGATCAACAGCCAAGTTCTGATCATCTCTAGTTTGGGAAATATTTGAGCTTTAACAAAATATTACAATAACAACCATAAGTATGTTTGTGGGTCAATACTGATATTACACGTGAAAAGATTAAAAATTGACAAGGTCTTCCATTTTGTAGCGGGCCCCTGGAAGGGGGGGGGCGATATGAAAGCACGACTTGAGCGCCCCTGTATTGTAAGCGATGAGGTCACAAGAGGCCCGCTAACGCTTTTCGTATTAAGACGTGAGATCTGACGAAGTGAAACAAAATGGACAACAGAACGAGGATATATATGATTAATCCTAAGTTTATTATATAAAGAAAAGATAGTGGGGTATATTGGTCTGTCAATCATGGTAATGGTGGTCGGACTGGTCGTGTCGTCGGTTGGAGTTAAGATGCAGACGTTCCGGTCGTGTCGACGGCTGGAGTCGATGTGTAGACGTTCCGGCCGTGTCGACGGTTGGATATTGCAAGGCAGGCATTGCTGGTCGAGGTCGGTGTCAAAACCTCCCGTAGTAATTACAACCAATGGTATACGGGAAAGGTTGGTTGGTCGTCGCAGATGATCGCTGCTGGTCGTCGCAGATGATCGCTGCTGGTCGTCGTAGGTGATCACTGCTTGTCGTCGCAGGGAACGAGGAGCTGACGTTGCGATGTTGTTTGGCATATCGAATATCCGTTGCTGGCGTTGTGTGTCTACTGGTCGATTCCGATATCGAAACCTCCCGTAATAATTACAAACGTAGTGTACGGGAAAAGTTATAGACAACGTGGGGGCAGCCAGTAGGGACGAAATGCCGAGAGTTGAACATGGGCAACGAGCCAGAAATAAATAGGCGAAGTAAAGAGAGAAAGAAAGGTAGTTTCCAACTCGCGTCCAGTTGGCAGACAAAAAAATGGGACCGTAAATTGATACGCAGCTCTAGTCGGCGTCCTGGCCACGAAAGCCAGTAGCCCGCGTACCGACCGTTCAGGCGCCGACCAGAAATTTGGCGAGAAATCGCTGTATTATGCTAAGGAAGACTAACAACAGAAATGGTTCCGCTAAAATGCTATAAAATCTCTCTAAAATATGAGTTGAGATTTGCTACACAAAAACTAAGGTCTAAAAATACTTAGAGGTATATTACGACTAGGTTCATAATACCAATGAACTAAAAGGTAATTACCTCATCTCAAAAACGAAATTACCAGCGTGTAGGGAACACGATCTAAAAGTCAAGGTTGAAATGCCCTGTTCTTTTTCGCTTTAGGGAGCGGCCAAAGGCGGCGGCGACAATTTCATCACGTGCTATCGCCTCTAGCGTTCATTTTATCTTTTCCCTAAATTCAAAAAGTGCCTTTGATGCTTCCTTCTATCTGTGTCCGTCTATTCACACAGGAATAGCCTATTGTCTATCTGAGGTAATGGAAGTCGTAACATACTAATTAAGGCACAAAAAGTGTTATAACATGACGATTTCTTAACTAAAAACCAAAGGTCGGCCTAGACACAAGATCAACTTATATGCGTTATTCCTTGCAGCTTGGAAGGCGTGATAGAAAAAAAAATGAAATCCCCTATCACCTGGTTCACAAACCTCCCCGGTTTAGGGGACAGTAGTAGAGGTCTATCCCTTGTTTCCTGTTTAAGATTGGGTTTCCAGTTTCTTTTAAAGTCTTATTCTCTTTCATTCTCAGTAACACATTGCGTCTTACTTACTAGCATTATTATCAGTATATCAAATATGTAGCACAGTTCAATTTATATTACAATGAATCATTTATACAAAAAGTAAATTAGTGAAGTTAATGATATAAAATGGCGAAATCTCTTCGCTAACAAAATTTTAAAGATGCATTAACCTACCAATCATTCGATAAATGATATATTTGTTTTTTTAAAATTATAAGCTGTATAAGCAAGTACGTTCGGGTGTACATTCAGTCATCTTCAGGCATGAAAATTATTTTGTTTTTGGTAAAATTCAGGTACATCCGAGGCGAAATAATATAATGCGAATCGATATTAAAAATTGTGGAGGTATAAACAAACCGAAATCAAATGCTATTAACATCCATGGGGTAATCACCGTATACTAGCAACTTAAACGAGTTTAGCCAACGACCTGAAAATCGGAATTAAATCAAAACTAGATTTAAATATTTTTCAATATTTATTTCAGGTAAAAATGTGATCATTTAAATAAAACTGGTTTACATATTGTTTTCTTTTCAATGTAAAATAACCACCATAATTTATTAATATTATCAAATTTTGAATGCCACTCTATATTGATCGTATAGACAAAAAATTCAATGGTCTTGAAATTTGATTAATTCAAAACTTGAATTTACATGTTAATATTCAATGTTTAATTTTGTGTGTATATATATATATATATATATATATATATATATATATATATATATATATATATTGAGGAAAGTGTAAGACAAAATGGAAAAGTTTATTTGTGAAGCGTTTCATCCGTTAGGACTACATCGGACTGGCTTTGCTGGCGTTTTTGTGACTACACATGCTCATAAACTACACAGGAACATATGGAGAGAGAAAAAAAAGATCACTGCCCTCTGTGGGATCAGGCTGAAATCATAGACAAAGAACATCTTTGGAAAATTCGTAAACTTAAGAATAAACACCTGGTCAAAGCAGTGGAGAAATTGGAGAGGGGAATTAACAGGAGATAACTGATAACTGACATCCATTAGACATGACACGTGGAATTAGAACAGTCTACCCCAGTGAGCGACATAAAGGATTCAGTTCGACATTCCAACCACCTGAAGAACGCCGGAGCGTACAACGGCCGAAACTTTGTGATAAATATGACAACAAAGATGAAGACGATAGTCCGAATAATGTAAATAGTATAATTTTCCACTGTATCTAAACTTATTTTCCATATATCTGTAAATTTGTGAATAGCTTAATAAAATATTGCACCTTTTTCACTGCCTCTAATTCCTACACCCGTTTAATCCAAACATTCACTCTTCTCCATAGTAAACCACGATCTTTAGTTCATCGGCATCGAAGCCACCCGTATCTTTTCTAAGTACAGAGTGAGGCAGAAAAACCTGTCAAATAATGGCAAGACATTTGTAGCAATGGTAACTTTATCAAGCTAACGCCTTACTATTATATGCGAACTCTTTCTGCCACACTATGTAGAAGGTTTACATACCGCTGTAGCAGCAAGTGTCAAACTATACGATATGAAACTCAAGAGTTAAACAATTGTGTACACAATACTGCATTTCCTTTAATTTGCATCAGTTGAACTCTGAATAATGTTTTATGGGATATCGCTAAATTTATCCCCAACATTTAGTTAGGCTCAAAATTCTATATTGACAAACAATGCTTGCGGCCACGATCCGGCTCTTCTTGGAGATCAAGATAACTAGAAAGGAGTTCCCTGAATAAAACTGACTCTAGTTCCACTTTTGATGTGGATTCGGCAGCGTAATGGGGAGGGTTCGAACATCTAACGTATTAATTTCATTAACAAAAACTTGTATCACTAAACCATTATTATCTCCAAAAATAATTACAATCTAAAAATAATTTTGTGGCTTTAAACAACCTGCAAAATGTTGATAAACTTTAGAAAGTGAATCAGTCAAGTGCCATTATATCCTCTTTCAGCTTATAGTCGATTTAAAATTGTGATTTTTTTCCGTTGATATATGAAAAGTTGAAAGCATTTTATGGTAAAACGATAGAGGCTAAAGCATTCGTGATGGTAAAAAATTATAACTTGTTGGGAACAGACTGGTTGCAACTGTTCAGTTTATGGGATTTGCCCCGAAAGCCATTACGTAATGGAGTGGGTGGCTCTATTAGTAAATCTGAAAAGGCTACAAAAATAATTGAAAAATCAATTTCCGGAAGTTTCTTTCTGAAAAGTTAGAAAGATTCACAAAAAATGGTATTAGGTTGGTGCAAAAATAATGCCGTTTTCTCACATATGTTACTATGTGAGTAAACGACATTATTTTTGCACCAAGTTCCAATTAAAGGAAAATATAGTACGCATCTTAAGGGCAAAGTGGAATGGGTCTTTTTTTAGATTTGGATAAGCTAAACAAGGAAATAGATCGCCTGGAAAATATGGGAGTGATCTGCAAACTGGATTATAGCAATTGATCCTCCTCAACCATGCTCGCGAAAAAGAAAATAAAAGCCCTGTATGTGTCGATTTCCTCACAAGGGTGAATGACTGTCTACAAACTTACAAGAAATTTTTGTAAAGTTAAATGGCGGAAAGTATTTTTCAAAGTTGAACTTCTCAGACGCATATTTTCAAATCCAGCTTGACGAAGAATGTTCAAAACTGTTAACAATCTATACCCACAAGAGATTATATAAGTTTAACAGATTACCTTTCGGAATTAACGTAGCTTTTTTTCAGCAAGTAATGGATGCAATGTTGAACGATCTAAACTTCGCAATTTTAATAAAATGTGAAAATCGAGAGTTGCATATTCAGAACATAAATGAAGTATTCAGAAACTAAACGAATACGGGTTTAAATTGAATGATGAGAAATCTGAATTTTTCATGACGGAAATTAAATATTTGGACGAAATCATCAATGAAAACGGTAGAAAACCATACCCAACAAGTGCGAATAAAAATCTGCCCTCATCAATAAATCTGTTATCTTCACAAGCAACATTAGGTTTCGCAAATTATTATAATTTTTTTTTTTTTTTTTATTCCAAACATTCTTTTTTGCGAACATCGTTAAATAATTTACTTAAAAAATACTGGAATTGAATGGCCTATGCCAAAACGCAATCGAAAAAATTATAATTAATGTCAGACATGGTTCTCTCGCATTTTGATCCAAAATTTGAAATTACTGTGGAAAGCGACGTTGGTAAATACAGTATCAGTGTCATAATTTTTCATACGCTCAAAGATGGTTATGTAAAAGCGATAACACATGCGTTAAGAAGACTTATCGCATGAGAAGAATTATAGCCAGATAAAGAAAGATGAGTTGGGAATAGTTTTGCAGTGAAAAAAAGTACATAAATTCATCCACGGTATGCGAAAAGCCTATCCGGAAACATACAGCGAATGGACAACCGCGATAGGGGAGAATTCTTTTGAATTAAAATTTAAAAACATAGAATTCCTGCCATCAAAAATGCTAAGTCAGGCAGATGGTTTTCCGAGTCTCATACCTAAATTATGTGAACCTTTAGAGTTACGATAATTGCGGCGCATAAAGCTGAGAATGGAAATAAGAACGTTCCCTGCAATACCGTCCGCGATCGACCAGTGACTCTGGATGAAATTAAAATAAAAGATCATGTGGATACTTATATTAAAGAAAAAAAAGAAGCAAATAAGGAGAGAATTGAAGGTGAAAAATAAAATTAAATCGATAACTGACGGTGACAAGGTTTTCTCAATCTTTCAACATTACCACTCATTTTTCAGTCTTTTACCATTACTACTCTTTCACCATACATTAACATCTCATCGTAACGAGGTTTTAATGTATTTCTGAAATAGTGGGTAACGCCTGTATCTCTTTTCAGGAAAGCATGTTGAAAGAATTTCATACAAGTCATTCAAGTATCTTCAGTATGAAATCTCTCACATGCAGCTATGTAGCTCCGGTAAAGCGAAGAGGCAGTCAACAGAAGTGTTGGATCTTAACATAAAAAGAAAAAGCATAATTTCTGTATGAAGTAAGTCTCGTGATAAGTAGTCCAGGGTAATTGTCAAAGATATTGCAATGACTTATCTTGCTGAGTGATAAATACTACTATTATGAATGACTGTGTCGAATTATTAGGTTGGTGCAAAAATAATGTCGTTTTCTCACATATGTTACTATGTGAGAAAACGACATTATTTTTGCACCAACTTAATAATTATTATGTCTTGCCAGATACCGTATCATAATAGTATAGGTCAGATATTGCTAGCCCTGTTTGCGCTGAGGATCAGTGATTGAACGTAGAATGACAATATCACAAATGTACGCGTGATAGACAGACATCTGAAGAAAACCGGTCGGAGAAATGGCCTGAATTGTGTGAAAGTGATATTAAATATGAATAAATTCGTCCAGCTGTAAATAAAGCTAAGTAACCATGTGCACATTTATTTTCAATAAACCTAGAACAGATCGAGTTAATATTATAGCTCTAGATATATATTGAGCTTCTTTTTTTGTTTTTTGGGTGTTTTTCGCAGGAAAACTGTTAGCCTAAAAATAAATTAAATTCTCGTAAGTTTCCCGTAATTTTTGTTTTATTACTATCATTATTAATATTTATTTCCTTAGAGTCTTGAACAGGTCAAGATTGTTGTGATCAGGGTAACTCTTTGTAAATAAAAAATGGGTTGTTTCGAGGAGTGACCCATGGCGAACGCCTGCGTTGACCACTGGTGCTCCGAAGGACTGACGGTTAATAAATACCTTCAGGGACCTGTTAGAAATGATTTTACGATCGAAATTGTTTTCTTTCCTCTATTCTTCTTTCTAGAGTAACCATAATTTTCCATATATTTAATTTCGGAAGATCTGTAGGCGCTGTCAGTAAGGAATTTGTTATAAACAATTTTTTATCAGATATTTCTTTGGTAGAAGAGTGCTGGTTGATACGACGTTCAACGGATGATGAGATATGATTAATAACCGGCGTTGGGTGATTGGGATTAGGATTTATATAAATGGGGTTAGCGTTCTTTTTCAAGAAATGTTGGAAATTATTAAGGCCTAAGTTTAAGGTTATATCTAAAAATACGCTTATTTAATGTTAGAATTAATTTTAACTTAGATGTGTAAAGATTTAAACATTCTGTAAATCAATTTCCTCAAATTGTCTACCTTACTCCTCGTAGAATTGTTTACTACCATCAGGCCTACCAGAATTAATAGTGTGAATAAATCAGATGACTCAGAAGAATCCAACGATCCCATAGACACATCAAAGTTTTCATCCATGTTCTTTATCCATTGTTCGTTGTTGCGGATTATTATTGATTTTCTATAATTTAGGATGATGCCGATTTCATCATTAGAAATATCGGAATAAAATTCGGCAAGCTTTAAAGCCATTTCAAAAAAGGTTTTGGATTTGGATGGATAGAAGTCCACAATGTCAAATTGGATGAAAGTACAGTAGTTTTTGTTATTGAGACTTTTAAACCAATCACTCACTTCTGTAGTGCTGACCCACTGGATGAGGCGAAGCCAGTACTTAATCTGCTTGTTTACACGTTCCAGGATCGTTTTGCTTATTTTCTCGATTTCAGACTTAGTTGGGCTGGTAATCCTTGTAGGTAGTTTGCTTAGGAAATCAGATTTATGATCTTTAAGTAGAATGTAGGTTTCCCTAGTCGAAATTTTGAGCACTTTATCGCTGATTTTCATCCTATAGGTAATCTTCTTGCCCGATGAGTTGATGATGTTTACATTGGTATTATTGGTATTTACCTTTTTGTAACTCTTCGTTAAATCCCTTTTAACCAACATGCTGTAGCCCTTTGCATCAAGTATATAAAAATTTACAGTCTTATCCGACTTTACAAATATTTGGTTTGAGTGGACTGTCGGATATTTCAAGGGTTGTACTTGCTTAATTTTTGCATCTCTATTTTTGCAGTTTGCATATTGGGCTGTTCCTTTTGCTGACAACCATGCATTCTCTCTTCTTGTAGCTGACGCATAGTCCTTTCTTCTTATTTTCCTTCACTACCTTCTGTGAGAGTTTATTGTAACGTATCACCTGCAAAAATGTTGTTAAGTTTGTGAATACCAAAATTGGATCATGGTAGGACTTCTAATTCTATCAGAATCATCTCATTGTATAGGGTGAATAAGTTCAGTGAGAAGACACAGCCTTTTCGCTCACCATTTTCTATTTTTGTATATTTACAGAAATCCTTTTCTATCCGCGTAAAGGCGGTTTTGTGGCCAGTGTAGTTCCTGCATTATTCTAATATTCTTCAATATCCTTTAAAATTGTATGTTTAATTTTGCTGTTTGAAATTTGTAATTTGAATGTTTTGCTGTTCATTTTATTAACAAACACGAATTTTGTCTTCGTCCAATTTATATATAGTCCTTTTTCCTTGATTTATATAATTAACCTTCTGTTGTAGTCCTTGTAGTTTCTTTTCTCTGATTCCTATCTACACAGTGGCATCTATTGTTGTTAATATTGTGGCCGCCAATAATGAATCCTGGTAGGATTTCTAGTTATCTAAGAATTTCCTCACTCTGTGGGTTAAATAGTTCTGGTCACAAGACACATAATTTCTAACACCCACTTCTATGTTTGTATTTTTAATAAATTTCATTTCTCTCCGTATAAAGGCACTTTGCTTAGCGCACATTCTGCCAAAATATGTCACTCATTAAAAACGCCCGTTTTTTTTCCTTTCTTTTTTTTTTCGTTTTTTCTTATTTCAATGACTTTTTCCTTTGTCGCTATTTTTAACATAGAAACACAACAAAATATCACCCTTCTTCCTTTTTTTATTTTTATTCATTTATTTATTTTCCATTCTTTTGTCTTTTTTTTTATCTGCATCTTTTTGTTAATTTGCTAGCTCAATAAAATATCTCTTCTTTCCTCCGTTCTTTCTTTCTTTCTTTCTTTCTTTCTTTCTTTCTTTCGTAATTTAATGTCTTTTTCTTTCTTTTTTACATGGTAACTCAATAAATAATAGCTTACCTTGAGGAATTGTAATTAGGAGTAAAAGCCGAGAACAACATGCCGAATATGTTAAAAAAAGTTTTGAAAAAATAAAACAATATCTTTTGAAACTTACTTTGGACAAATATAAATTTTTATCTAAAATTAAGTATTTGGGACAGGTTGAAGATGCGGAAGGTAAAAAACCAGGCCCATCGAGGTCGACTGTGATGAAGAACATGTCTCCCACAACAAATGTATCGGTACTACAAATATTCTTGGGTCTACCAAATTACTACGGTAATTTTATTTCAAATATGCGCGTGTTAAGAGCTGCTGTAAAGAAAAATATTACAAGGAAGATTCTAAATGAAACTGAAGTATTGAATATCATAGCGCCTTTTAGGAAAAAAAAAATTAATGTCAGACTTAAGTCTGATGCATTACGATCCAAATAAGAATATTATTGTTGCAAGTGACGCTAGTAATTTGGGCTTAAGAGCCGTAATATTACACAAAGAAAACAACAGAAGGGAAAAAGCAATTGCACATGCGTCAAGGACTCCATTACCATGTAAAAAAAGGTACGGCCAAATAAAAAAGAAGCTTTAGGGATTGATTTTTTTTTTTTTTTTTGTGGTAAAACAGTTCCATAGCTTCATTCATGGAAGGAGTTTTTCAAATTCTTATTTTGAGTTCTTTGTTTGAATATGAAATCCTGGAAATAATCATGCTAGCATCGGACAGTTAACGGCCATGATATGGTTTTTCATTCTTCCATCTCACCGAATAAATAGTCAGTCTAGCACTGCTCTCATTCTCGATCTTGCGCTGTAAAAATAGGGACGCATCCAATTGGCCATCAGGAGGTAATGTAGGGAAAAAAAAACTACTGTCAGTATTTCCTTCGGCCAAAAAGCACGTGGTATCTGTTCCCTGTCGCCTGTCAACTTGCTTGATTCCCTTTGAATCTCTTCTCTCCCTGTTCATTATATTTATCCCTCTGTCTCTTCTACAAGTATTTTCACGGCAGCTGTTCCGACGAGCTACTTTCTCTGCTTCCCAAACAGCATAAATTTAAGCGAGCTACAAGGCTGGCATTTCGTCCCACACTTTCACTGTCAAGACGGTTAAATGTAACAGTCACTTTTACCCAAACAGCTTCATGCAGAAGATGTAAAGAAAGTCTTTCAGAGATTCAAGGAATATGGTTTTAAGATTAGTGAAGGAAAATTCGAATTGTTTGTCAAAACTTATCTAGGAAAAATTATTGATCAAATATGTACGAATTAAATGCGCCCTTGAATAACCTGATTTAGAAAGATGAGAAATGGAATTGGACAGATAAATGTCAAAGTGTATTCGAAGTGATCAAGAAAGTCTTAACATCGGATGTGCCACTAGCTTATTTTGATACTAAATTAAAGATTGTGGTTGCATCAGATGCAAAGGATTCGGGTACTGGAGCAGTGATAATACACAAATATGAGGCCGGAATAACTAAATCAATAACTCGTGCTTCAAGATCATTGATTACAACTGAAAAAGGTTACAGCCAGATTGAAGAGGAAGCATTTGCCATCATATTTGCCATGAAAAAGTCTCATAATTTCATACATGGTAGAGAATTGATACTTTGAATGTGAGAGATTAGGACACAAAGGTACGCGTTTCAGATACAAAAAAAGGTGTGAAAAAATAAAACGTATGTGAATATGATAAATACATATCGCTGCAAAAACTGATGCTAAAGGAATTACACATAGGACATCCAGGAATTTCTAGAATTATTATATGTTATACTTATTGGCCAAAAAAATGGATCCAAATATCGAACATTTAGTGAAATCATGCAGAGGTTGTACCCGAGCAGTGAAGTCTTAGCCTATCAAATTTCAACCTTGGCCTAAAAGCGATATGCCATAATTTAGAATGCATATAGTCTTAGCAGGACACTCAAACGTAACATGTCTAGTGGTATTCGATAGTTACATTAAAGGACCAGAAATATTAAAATGTAGAAGACCGACTACGACGGTAACGATGAATTTCCCTACACGAGATTCTTGCAAAGTTCGGTATTCCTGGCTCTTTCGTTTCAGATAACAACACTCTTATTTAATTCTAGTGAATTTAAGCTTGTTTTTCCAAATCATTGGTAATAGAACATATTACATCTCTTACATAGAACATAAACATCGGTTTGTCTTTTTTTCGCTATCTCAATGCGCATTCAGATGTCGGTATCGCATTTACCGTCTTCTTTTAAAACATATCGTTGATGTTTAAATGTTTGTACTTCTGAGAGTGAAAGAAAAATGTATGGGTTTTGCCTGTTTTCATATACGAGCATCCTATTTGTCGGAACAAATCTGGCTAGATAAAAATATTATGCAGTAATTCTACTGAAGTTTTTTAATCTCCGGGAGAACACATTTGATGGCAAACTGGATCCATAACGTTATGTGATTTTCTCCCACACACAAACTTGACCATTTGTTCGAAAGACTTATTCCGACCAACCCATACAATGCCATTCTTCGATGTTCATTGGCCCAGGTAAAACTAGTAATAGATGCGTTGGTGTTTAGTAAAGGTACATTTTTAGGCGACTACTATGAAATATTAGGTGGTGTACAGTATTGTACAGTACATTGAATGATGGATTGAATAGGGGGGGTGTCAATATGATGCAAATATCCTCTTTCCTTTGGATGGTTCCATATCGTTGTCACCCGCCAGCTGCTCCTGTTCTTGAAGGAACTTTTGGTGGTCACAGTTTTCACATACCGCTGGTATCTGTCAGGGAGACATATTCTAGCTACTCTTGGGAGAAAAAAAGTCTTGAGTAGTCATCACCTCACATGTAAAACTTCTTGCACCAACAATCATTCGCTGGTCAAAACGCATTAAATTACAATTGCTGATAGTTACACTGAAGTGGCGAAGACATCTACTCTCCTGTTGTTTAAAGTCTTCTGCGTCTCATCATATATATATATATATATATATGTATATATATATAGATAGATAGATAGATAGATAGATAGATAGATATACACACACACAGACACACAAGTGAGAGAGTGAGAGAGGAAGAGGGACAGAAAGATATTCAGACAGCTAGAGAGGGAGAGAGAAAGAGTGACAGAAGAGAGATAGAGAATTCACTTAAAAAATACATATTAAATTCATCGTGATGGATCGTTGAGTCTGGTCAGTAACTAGATGGGTGACTGCTTGAAAATACCAGGTGCTATAAGCTTGGATGTGGGTTTGTGTGTGTCTCTGTGTGTGTCTCTGTGTGTGTGATGTGCGTGTGCGCGCTGTAATAGATAACGGTTCGAAACTGGAAATCGGAGAACCAACTTCCATTGCCAATTGGGTTATCCCCCCCAGCTATGGGTTAATTAAGAAAACTTCTATCAATAAATTATTATTATATCACTACCGTCCCCCAAACAATCTAAAAATCCGGCTTTAAATCATCTGCTAAAGTTTGAGAAGCCCTAACAAAATCAGTCAATCGACCTGAAAGGTATGTCTTTAATTTAGCTTAACGGCAGGCAAATGTTGATGTTATATATATTTAAAAAATGCTATAATAAAGACTCAACATTTGAGGAGACATTAAATGACATTCTTACTTGATTTGAAACTCGTTATAATTCATCTTTCATTTGAAAGCAAGTAATACATACGGTAGGTTATTCATATGTTGATTTGCTTTTCTTTGTAAATATAATCTTACATATGTGTACATGAACACAATTTGTTTTTATTTAACCATGAGAGAAACCTATATAAAGTCTTACATAAAAGAATAGAGTAGATAAGAATTCTTCGTAAACTACATACAACGTCGCGTAGCCGCCATTGTATAGGCAAAGTAAACCTTATTAGGTGGCTCTAAACTTTTGGCACTTCAGCTTACCTATTTTATATATATATATATATATATATATATATATATATATATATATATGCATGAACATTTTTCAGAGTTAACCTGTAGAAAAGACAATATTTATAAATATTTCCTATTGTCATATATATATATATATATATATACACTATCAGGAATATGTATATATATATATATATATATGTGTGTGAAAAGTGTGTGTATATATATATATATATATATATATATATATATATATATATATATATATATATATATATATATATATATAAACAAATGTTTAGAGGTACAAAATTTATATATAATTTTAAAAACAAGGAATGTATTGATTTTAATTTTAAAAGGCTCTAAGGCCCTTTCAACCAATTAAGAGACTTTGCAAATTCCTTCTGCCGGCAGAGAGAAGGTTTCCTTAATCCTATACAGACCGATTCCACAATCTTCAAATGATGTTGGAATCAGCTGTATGAATAATTTTAAACCACTCTTTTTTGTACGACTTGGCGCAGGCTATATTTTCAGTCTCTTAATCTGTTGGGGGATACTTTATTTTAACTGTCCCTCGCTTATTTATTTACACGTTATTTCCCCTTCCCTCGTTACAAGTAATACACTTGTTTGTTATTTTAGCGTGTTCCCCCTTTTTACTCTTTATTGTCGTTACTATTCTTTTCGTTAATTAATTATCCAACGATTACCTCCTGATGAGATGTTGGTTGAAAGGGCCTTAGAGACTTTTAAAATTAAAATCAATACATTGCTTGTTTTTAAAATTTTATATATATATATATATAATTATTTATATATTACATGCGCGGTACTTATTAGAAAGCGCTCAATATCAGAGATAGAGCTAACATATTTGGTTGGATTGATGTGAGTTTGTGTGACGTCGTCCCCTGGTCGCAGCGCCAACCGTGACGTTCTATCCTAGTCTACCACGGCACCAACTGTGACGTCCCTAAACAGCACCAATTGTGACGTCCTCGCCGCGGCGCCAGCCGTTCGCTCCTCGCTGCTCCGTTCGGGTGTCGCCGCTCCAAATGTGACGTTCTAACCTTTTGGTGATTCGGGTGGGAATCTGGTTAGATTTGATATCAGCCTCGTCGTTCCCAACTCGCTTCCAACGCCTGGTTACCGAAGTAACTACTTTGATTCCCAGTCTGCCTACCCACGTTGTGAATTGATCTAGGCAGAGGAAATCAATCAGTCGTCGGAGCCGTACTGCAAACCGAGTTCAACGAGGGTGATACCACACAAATATGCATAAAAGACAATAAAATGAAAACTCAAAAGTTCAAAGTATCAAAGAAAAAGGTAACAAACTTTATGTCTAGTTGTTCGATACATAGGACTGCATCTATCTCCCGACCCGTTGTATGGATTGTGACACGTCGTTTTCCGCTAGGCAAGTTTTAACACTTCAAGTCATCTGCTCTCTAAGAAAGTGGTGTTTCGGTGGGTCTTTGGACGAAAGTAAAAAAAAAAACTTATTTCGGTGGTCTGGATCTAAGTCGCTCTTCAAAATAATTGTTCTTGTTGAAGAGGGGTCCGGAATGTGCGCGAATCTTGGTCAGCTATCTGCGAGGCTTGCTTCAACTGAAGACTGACTCTGGGAACTGCTGGATCTCAACTCAACTCTGCTCGTTGTGGCTTCGTTTATATGGGCGCCGACCAAAACCGGGGTGAATTTGTCGGCGCCGGGGGGTTCCTCGATAATTCTGAATACATATCCACCTCTCTGGTTAGGAATTTCCACCTTTTTCCATTTTTGGGAACCTTTCCTCACTCCCACCTTCTCATCATACTTCAGAGGGGCGTGAACTGCCCTCCCCACATCTTCGTAGCAACCTCTCTTACTCATCCTCCAGATGGGCTGCAACAGACTCCCTCGTGCGTCACGTGATCACCACTCGGCCAATGATGTCTTAGACGTGCGTGGACGAAACCGCGGCTTTGTTTCAGGAAGTGAAAAAAAAATATCTTGCTTAACTAAAAAAAAAAAAAATCTCTTCTCTTTCCGTTATCATTTCTCTGGTCGCGAACGGGACAATATGACAATGGCGGTCATAACTCTTGTTCTACACGTGGTTTTCGTCAGGTATTTTATCGCTAACTATCAGTATGGGTGGTATTCTTAACACGGTCCCAAAAAGAAACATCTCCAAAGTTCCAGTCAGTCTGTCGCCCCGAAGAAAGAAAAAAAAAAAACATTTCTAGGCTCCCATTCATTTTCCTTCGGTACATATTTCTGATAACATAATTTTATATCTGTCCAAAGTCCCTTTAGTTGCCTGTTTTTCGTCACTTATCGAAATAATATTTTCATTTGAATTTTTTTCTGTGGCCAGCCGGTCTGTAGTTGATAATAAGATGTCTTCCCGTACCAATAGTTTGTTTTCATATCCTTAGATAACACAGCCGATGCCAAAACATATCTGATTCTTTCTATCTTTCCCTTTCTTTTTACTCAGAATTTCCCTGTCATTGTAATGACACTCCTTCGCCATTTGTTACTTATCAAAATATCCTTTTATCCATTGTCTCTTAGCCGTGTGTGTGTTCTTGCTTATCAAATGCCTGTTCTTTTCCTCTTTTCTTTCTTTTCCCTTTCTGCCTCGTTAAATGGTGCCACAATCCTCCCCTAACCGATTTGTCATTTACCCGTAAATGACACCTAAACCCAAATACACCATTTAGCATGCATCATGCATTTGTCCCATGCAATTCTATACTACTTTCCTACATGCAACGTAATGTTCTCTTTCAAGTTCTTCTGTTCTACATGCAATGTAATGTTCTTTTTCATCTTCTTCTGTTCTACATGCAATGTAATGTTCTTTTTCAAGTTCCTCTATTCTATATGTAATGTAATGTTCTCTTTCAAGTTCTTCTGTTCTACATGCAATGTAATGTTCTTTTTCATCTTCTCCTGTTCTACATGCAATGTAAAGTTCTTTTTCAAGTTCCTCTACTCTATATGTAATGTAATGTGTGCGTGTGCGTGTGCCTGTGGGTGCAGATGTGGTTACTATGGCTTGTTTTTCTTGGTCAATGCTTTCCTCTCCGCTGTGGGAGATTTTTCCGCCGCACGTGGCGGTCTCACGCCAGCCTCCCCCGCTGGTCTTCCTGCAATTTCTTCGCCGATTCTGTATGAGTAAGGAACACTGCTCGGCATCTCCCTCTCGAGTTGCTGCATGCGCATTGGATTGTCGTTCGTTAATCTCCTCTTACTCTTAATCTTCCATACTACTATACCCCCGATGGCTATAACTATGAATGTACCCAATACTATTGACCAACTTATCGCGATCTGCTCATCGCCTTCCCAAGCCATACCTTCATTTCCCAACGCACTTAACTTGTCCCTCAATTGATCCATATCGATCTTTTCTATCGGCTTCATTAGTTCTGGCATTTTATTCAAGGTAACACTGGAGAATCCCTTCACTATTGGCTCCCATAATTCTGTACAATTGACTAAGCCTCTGCCAATCATTTCTATGATTGAATCTTTCTCTTCATATCTTTCTTCTTCCTGGTAATAGGGGAGTAAGGACATAGATATCCCAAATGCCGAACATCCCATTGGTAACTTTAACAGGGATAATGATGGCCTTACTCTTAATGTCCTTGTGGACTCTCCCCCACACACCCTAGACAAGCTGATAGGTTTCTGTGTGGCTACTGCCCACACTCCGTCTGAAACATTGATAGCTTGTGGTAATGCCGTGTTTGCTAATACCTCCACTTGGCAGGTTCTCTTAATTCCTTCTCTCTTCCCTTCAAACAATTCTAGTATGCACATTTTGCGGTTACCAGTTATATAGATAGGGCTTAACGAGGTACAAGTCCCTAGAGCATCATCCCTACACTTTCTAGCTTCTTCAGCTGTTAGCAACATGAATTTCGTTCTCCCTGAATTTAAAGCTATGTATTCTGTTTCCACCTTGTACCTTGCTATCATTCCCAAACCTTGATCTCTTCTGGGGTAGGGAATGGGTAAATTTATAACCTGGTATATCTCGAATATACTCTCTATATCTAACAACGGAACAGATATCACAACCAATAGTCGTCTATTTTCCAACAAGGTCACACATCCCAGTCCATTATAATATTTCCACAATTCTTTGGTGGGGTCCACTGGCAGCCTTAAATGGTGGGGTAACTCGGCCTGTATTTCGAGTAGCACTTCCCTTAGGCGACCCGGGTTTTCTATGCTTGGGGAGAGGTGTCCCAATGACAGCATGTCTAATTGCGCTCTCACGTGTTCCAGCAAGGTCGTCAACGACTGACTAGTTTGTCGTACCTTATTCGTAATTGTCATCAGTTGGAAATATTTTTGCATGAATCCGCTCATTTCTTGTAATTCGATCATTACAGTTTCTGTATCATTAATTACCTCTTGTCTCAATCCTGCTAGGTTATTTATTAACCAATTGATTCTGGCTCTAATCATGGCCACTTCCAACCTTGTCACATTGTCACACTCTCCCTTGACACTTGAGCAAGCGTCCTCTGGTTTACTTCCACTTCTCCCAGTTTCCTTCTTATGAATTTAACGTCATCTTCAGTCACTGTTCCAAACAGGACATTTAACGCTTTTCCTACAATCGGAACTACTGATCTCTTTTCCTGCGTCTGCAGTAACTCTATTCCCTTCAGGTAATTTTGCATGTCCCTCCATTGAGCCTCTATCATAGTGGCCTCTGATTCTAGGGAGTGTAGTAAACTAAGATACCCTTTTTCCTTGGGATAATCTTGCCCTACCTTCAACCGGGCTGCATCCAGCTGCGTTAGCTCATTTCTTAACTTATTTAGTAGCGACTCGTATGGTTTCAAATCTATCACGAATGTGATCAACCATTTAGACCTGGTCATTATTACTTCACTCGTCTTTTTAAAAATGGTGTTTCGGCTGTGCTTCCCAGCTTCCGCCATCGTCACCATCAGTGCGGCTATCATCATCATCATCATCATCATCATCATCATCATCATCATCATCAGCCCTTTCATCTTGATCATTCCTGTGAGGTAACAAAATTCTCTTGTTGTTATTCTTCACAACCATTCAGTCCTGCTCAATTCTTTACTCAATTATTCCATAATTTCTTACTACGTTCAGCTCTTCCCTCCTCTAACTCCTAGCAGACAGAATGGCCCGGACAGGTGTGCGTGGCGCCCACTCCCAAAGGTCGTACTTCATGACACCACTGATGGCCAGTCAGCAATGCCAATAATCTTCTTCCGTCCTTTGTGAGATGCAGCCCGCAACTCCATCCCCTCCATCCACATCCACCACAGTCAGCCAGCAGGTTTTTGGATGAGCCAGTGTCGTTACCTGTCGACACCGACTGTTTCTATTCTGCACAGCCTTCTTTGTTCTACTGAGATTTGGGGTTCTTCACCCTTCTTGATCTCATCTTCCGAGGTGGTGCCTGCACAACCTCTAACCTTCCCTCTGTGTTTAATTCCCGTCCAGGAGGTGTTTTGTCCTCTTCTTCCTCCCTTGATTCTTCCTTCTGTTTAGAGTCCTCGCCTTGGACGTCTTTAATACCTCCTGGCTCTATGTCTAGATCTCTCCTGTTCCTTAGCTTGTCCTTGAGCTGGGAAAGGGGTATTTGATCCTCTTCCTCCCACTCGCTGGGCCCTTCGTCCTGTTCAGGGTGCCTCTTTTTAGAGCCCTTGGCTGCTTGATTGGATCTCCTCGTCTTTCTCTTCCTTTTCTTTGGACATGGGGTGCGATGGCGACCTCGCAGGGTCTTCTCTGCACCGATTCAGTCGACGACTGAACACCGCTGACATCCGCCGAGGGTTCCAACCCCGTCACTCGGATCACTTCGTCTATCGGGCCAAGTCGATCTATCTCCTCATTTTCTTCGGAATCTTCCTCCGTCTCCATTTCTTCCGGTTCAACCAGAGTTACCCTCCTTGTCCTTGTCTTCTTAGGCCTCGGCTCGCTCATTTCCAGGTTAGCTATTTCAGCCTTCTTTAGATCATTGGCATGGACCCTTCTTGCTCGTCCTGCCACTTGATCCCATATTACATATGATACTGGACCCGTCTGCTCTACTATCCGGTAGTACGGTTCCCATCTTTGGTCCAGCTTTCCTTCTCTCTGGTGGATTTTATAGTAGACAGGGTCTCCAACCTCCAATTCTACTACCTTTCTTTCAGCATTCACTCTCTCATTTCTTTTCTCCTGGGCCCTCTTCATTCTTCTTCTGGCCTGAACAAATATTTTATGTTGTTGTTCTAGCAACAGCTGATGATGATCTTCTCCCATATACTTTCTTTGGGGCTTCAATAGGTTATCAACAGGCAGGACCACGTCTCTGCCAAACAACATAAAGTAAGGAGAAAATCTGGAGGTTTCGTTTATCGTAAACCTCACGGCCGCCAGAGCCTGTGTCAAATACAAGTCCCAGTTTCCAGTGTTCTCTCTGACCAGCTTGGCCAATACATCTCCCAAGGTTCTATGAAACCTTTCCACTTTAGCATTTCCTTGGGGGTGATATGGAGATGTTTTTACATGCTCTATATTCAAATCTGTCAGCACTTCTCTCATTATGCTGTTTACATTCTCCGTGCCATTATCTGTTACCAACTGCACAGGGGCGCCATACCTAGGGAAGATTTCACTTATTATCAAGCCGGCCACAGTTCTAGCCTTCTTGTCTGGTACTGCAAATGCCTCAGGCCAATTTGTTAGCCAATCGACAAAACTCACTATGTAGTTGTTTCCCTGCGCAGTTTCCCCATATGGTCTTGATACATCCATACTCACTTTCTCGAAGGGGAAGTTCGACACGTCCGTCTTCTCCAATGGTGCCATTTCCTGCCTTCTGCTCTGCGACTGGCACACTACGCAGCTCCGAACATAGTTAGTGACCTCTCCGTACAATTTGGGCCAATAGTACTTTCTTCCTATTAGATCACATGTCCTATCAATTCCCATGTGACCCAACCTTTCGTGGCACTGTTCCAATACCTCTGGTCTTAAACTTTTGGGCACATACAACTTGGGCTTGACTTCCTCATCCCTGCCTGAGAGATAATACAGCCTTTCCTCTATTATGGCATACTTGGTGGTCTCTCCTGCCTTCACCCTTTCTATCAGGGCAGCTATTTCACTGTCTGCCTGCTCCTTCTCAATTCCTTCTGTCCAGTAGGGATCGGTTATTATCTGTGTGTCCCCTTCTTCGTCCGATTATAACATAGGGCGATCTTTTAGCTTATTAGAGTTAATTACTCCTATTCTATAGGCTTTATCATCTACTCCCTGCTCTACTTTTACAGATCTTTCTTCCAGTTGTTTCGGTTTTCTTGAGAGTAAATCTGCGCACGTGTTTTCCTTCCCTGCCAAATACTCTATCTTACAGTGGTAGCCACTTAACTTAAGTGCCCACTGTTGAATCTTCTTATTATTTGTCCACTCTGCCTGCAATATGTACTGCAGAGGTTTGTGGTCTGTTTTTACAGTAAAGACCGCACCATTCAAGTAGTAGTCCAGTTTTTGGAGAGCATACATGATAGCATATGCTTCTCTTTCTATTACTGGCCATGTCTGTTGTGTCTCTGAGAGCTTATGAGAGAGAAAGTATATCGGTACTTCCTCTGGTATGCCTGGTCCTTCTTTATCGGGACACAGCTGGGTAAGAACTGCTCCTACACACTGCTCACTGGCATCAGTGTATAATACCATGGGCTTGCTGAGGTCTGGGTACGTCAGCAGTGGGACGGCTGTCAACTGTTCTTTTAACGTATCAAATGCCTGTTGACAATCCCCTGTCCACTTGAACCTAGCGTATTTCTTCGTCAGGGCTACTAGTGGTATGGCAATTCTCGAAAATGCCGGGACGAAGCGTCGGTAGTAACCTATAGCTCCTATAAAACCTCTTACCTCTCTCACTGTCTTAGGTTCCGGCATTTCCCTTATGACTTTCACCTTATCCATGTCGGGTTTAATACCGTCTCCGTTTATAACAAAGCCCAAATATCTAGTCTCCTCCTTCAGAAACTGACACTTCGATAATTTCAATTTTAAGCCGTGTTTTCTTAACCTTCCCAACACTTGTTCTACTGTCTCCGAAAATATTAAGATATCGTCCAAATATGCCATGGCAAAGCTCTCGTATCCTCCTAACACTATTGACATCAGCTGTTGGAAGATTCCCGGGGCATTAGCTAAACCGAATGTCATCACCCTGAACTGAAACAGTCCTAGGTGACACGCAAATGCGGCCTTCTCTTTGTCAGCCTCATCAAGGGCTACCTGCCAATACCCGGACCCCAAGTCCAACGTAGAGAAGTACTTTGCCTTCCCTAATAATGCCAATATGTCATCTATTAGCGGCAATGGCACCGCCAACGGCTTCGATATAGAATTCAGTTTCCTAAAATCTACACAAAAACGGTGCCCGCCATCTTTCTTACCTACTATTACGATTGGGAAGCTCCAAGGGGAGATCGATCTTTCGATAATCCCAGCTTCCAACATCTCTTCTACTGCCTCTTCTACAAGGGGTCTTTTATGAATAGGTGTCCGGTAGGGTTTTAATTTCACAGGGGGTGATCTCCGGTGTCGATTTTCATTTTGACTGTGTGGGTCTGGCCCAATTCCTTGTCTGACTGGGCTACCACATCTCGATTATCCCTCAGCAGACCTCCCACCCTGGTTCTAAATTGATCCGGTGCTAATATATCTTCGTCCACTATTCCTTCTGTTTGCTCTACAAGTTTTATTCGTTCCTCTTCGAATCTCACTCGATTCAGAGTCCGTAGGGTTAGCGCTTTCCCTATCTCTTCCCCTCTCCTAACCTTTATAGTCTTTTGGGCATGGTTCACCATCATAATGGGCACTAATTCAGCTGCCTCCACCACCGTCTCACACAGAGTTACCTCATTCTCTTCTAGGCCCTTCCCTTCTACAGGGACCAACTGCAGGGGTCCTTTTCCTATTTTCTTCCCTGACATTAACCTACCCTTTCCCGACACCGCCGTTCTAGGGGGTAGCTTTACATCTTCCTCCACCACTATTGTTATATCTTCTTCCGGTGGGCATCCCAATGGCGTTCTCTCGCCATTCACTATCAGCACAGTGGGTTTGAACTCTATCTGGGCCCTCTGGCTCTGGAGCCAATCTTCTCCCAAGATTGCCTCCGTACACAGGTCGGGGGTTACGTAAAAATTTTGGGTGCTTCTTAATTTCCCAATCCTCACAGGAAGCCTCACCATCCCTTTTATCTTCAGGGGGTTCCATCTGCTTGCGTGACCTCTATGTCCGCTTCCCGTAACCTACTCTTCCGTTTCACCCGCCTGTATGCTTCCTCTCTCAGCAATGACACAGATGCTCCTGTGTCTACCAGAGCTTTCATCGCCTTACCCCCTATCTCTGCTCTACAGGATAGCTCCTTCTCTTACGTCAGCGAAGATAACACTTGGGCTTTCCTCTTCCTGTGCCCCCACCCTTGGGTCATCCCAGCCATAGGCGCGTCAGCAATAAATCACCTTCATTATTCTTACGGGGGGAGTTCTGCGCTTTTCGCACCTGGGCGGGCCCGGCTGGACCTCTCCCAGTCTCCCGCGGCTGTTCCTAAGGATACAGCTTCTCTTCAAGTGCCCTGGTCTCCTACAAAACCAGCACCTTCTTGCCGGACAGTTCGCCGCAAAGTGGCCCACCTGACCACATGTCCAACATTTTGCTCTTTTTCTCTTCAACTGGGCTAACCTCTCGTTTACTCCCGGGGGGACCTGTCCTCTACCCAAGCGGTTCGCCCGACCACTGGTCCAAGCTTTTATTTTCCTTCTTTTTAACTGGGCCACCCTCCCTCTTAATTCCGGGGTGGCCCGCTGGCTTTTCCCTGGTCTTGTCTCTTGGGCTCGGCCTTCTTTGTTAATATCGGTGGGGCGCCTTTTCTCAGCCCGCACCACTTGGTCAGGTGTCCTCTCTTTCCACACCTGGTGCACCTGGCCTGTTCGAAGTCTGGGGCAAACCCCACTTCGTCGGACATTCCGCCGCTCTGTGGTCCTCATGCCCACAGGTCCAGCAGACCAGCCCGTATCTACCCGGCGTGGGCTTATAAAATCCATGCCTGGTTGACCATGCCTTTCTATTGGGGTCTTCTTCCCACACCTCAGGCTGATCTACTTCTAGCTTGACCCTCCGATTCAACGCGGGGGGTCTTCCGCCTTTCCCCCTTTTTCCGACCTCTTGACTTAGTATCTGGTTCCTTCCACACCTTTTTACCTTTTCCCATACGCCCTGGCTCTCATTGGCCAGCTCTATTGCTGCCGATAGTCTCACCGGCCCATCTTTCAGCACGTCGTGACGAACACGCTTGTCACTTAGGGCCTCCACATACAGGTCTGCTAACTGGGCCTGCATGACCGCATTGTCTCTAACCACTTCTGGGAAGGCCAATGATGACAGCTTTCCCGCTCGGGCCCCCAATTCTCCAGGGGTTTCGTCCCGCAGCTGTGTCAGCCTTAAGAGGGCCCTCATGGCCTCTATAGCCGTGCCCTCGTCGGTGAATTCCTTGGTCAATAGTCCCTTTAATCTTTCCCAAGACAATTGGGGTTGACTCTCCAAGAGCTCCTTCATAAACTCAGAGGCTTTCCCCTTTGTGGCATCATATGCCATATACTGGGTCTCCTGATCTGTGAGTTCATATATAATTCGGCTCTTCTCCAGGATTGCCAGCCAGTTTTTGAAATCTTTCCCACTGCCGTCAAATGCTGGGACCCTCGGTCCACCCAACAACTTTCTCAGGTCAGCTGACAACCCATGTCTAACCCCCTCTTCATCCCCCACTGCTCTATCTGAATCATAGTCCGACATATTTAAAGAGAAAGACAATCTACGCAGCAACAATCGAGGTTGGGAAATCAAGCAAAGTGTCCTACCTTACAGACGATTCTGTTCTCGTTCCTCTCGGTCGCGGGTCGTTTTGATTCCTATTCGAAATTTCTCAGCAACAGTGGTCGGTCCAGGATCCTGTCCTGCTGTCACGGTACTAATTGTGGCAGTGGCTGTTCCAGGGTCCCATCCTGTGGTCACGGCACCAGTTGTGACGTCGTCCCCTGGTCGCAGCGCCAACCGTGACGTTCTATCCTAGTCTACCACGGCACCAACTGTGACGTCACTAAACAGCACCAATTGTGACGTCCTCGCCGCGGCGCCAGCCGTTCGCTCCTCGCTGCTCCGTTCGGGTGTCGCCGCTCCAAATGTGACGTTCTAACCTTTTGGTGATTCGGGTGGGAATCTGGTTAGATTTGATATCAACCTCGTCGTTCCCAACTCGCTTCCAACGCCTGGTTACCGAAGTAACTACTTTGATTCCCAGTCTGCCTACCCACGTTGTGAATTGATCTAGGCAGAGGAAATCAATCAGTCGTCGGGGCCGTACTGCAAACCGAGTTCAACGAGGGTGATACCACACAAATATGCATAAAAGACAATAAAATGAAAACTCAAAAGTTCAAAGTATCAAAGAAAAAGGTAACAAACTTTATGTCTAGTTGTTCGATACATAGGACTGCATCTATCTCCCGACCGTTCTATGGATTGTGACACGTCGTTTTCCGTTAGGCAAGTTTTAACACTTCAAGTCGTCTGCTCTCTAAGAAAGTGGTGTTTCGGTGGGTCTTTGGACGAAAGTCAAAAAAAAAAAACTTATTTCGGTGATCTGGATCTAAGTCGCTCTTCAAAATAATTGTTCTTGTTGAAGAGGGGTCCGGAATGTGCGCGAATCTTGGTCAGCTATCTGCGAGGCTTGCTTCAACTGAAGACTGACTCTGGGAACTGCTGGATCTCAACTCAACTCTGCTCGTTGTGCCTTCGTTTATATGGGCGCCGACCAAAACCGGGGTGAGTTTGTCGGCGCCGGGGGGTTCCTCGATAATTCTAAATACATATCCACCTCTCTGGTTAGAAATTTACACCTTTTTCCATTTTTGGAAACCTTTCCTCACTCCCACCTTCTCATCATACTTCAGAGAGGCGTGAACGGGACAATATGACAATGGCGGTCATAACTCTTGTTCTACACGTGGTTTACGTCAGGTATTTTATCGCTAATTATCAGAATGGGTGGTCTTCTTAACACGGTCTCAAAAAGAAACATCTCCAAAGTTCCAGTCAGTCTGTCGCCTCGGAGAAAGAAAAAAAAACATTTCTAGGCTCCCATTCATTTTCCTTCGGTACATATTTCTGATAACATAATTTTATATCTGTCCAAAGTCCCTTTAGTTGCCTGTTTGTCGTCACTTATCGAAATAACATTTTTATTTGAATTTTTTTTCTGTGGCCAGCCGGTCTGTAGTTGATAATAAAATGTCTTCCCGTACCAATAATTTGTTTTCATATCCTTAGATAACACAGCCGATGCCAAAACATATCTGATTCTTTCTTTCTTCCCCTTTCTTTTTACTCAGAATTTCCCTGTCATTGTAATGACACTCCTTCGCCATTTGTTACTTATCAAAATATCCTTTTATCCATTGTCTCTTAGCCGTGTGTGTGTTCTTGCTTATCAAATGCCTGTTCTTTTCCTCTTTTCTTTCTTTTCCCTTTCTGCCTCGTTAAATGGTGCCACATTTGTGACCCTGTGTTTCACGCCTTTTGCGATCGTCAGACAAACTATATATAGAGAGAGATACGTGTGTGTGTGTGTGCGTGTGTCTGTGTGTGTGGCCTACATTACATATTTTGGCATGGCTGTAGGGTATCAAGTCATACCCCTGGGTACCTCATTTTATTTGCGAACTCTGCAAATGAACTCTAGAAAGTTAGATGGAAAATTCTCCTTGTTTGGATAGGGAAATATTTAAGTGTAAAAATATTGCAATTTTTTTTCATTGAAATATTTTTTGCTTTTATCATTTACCTCAGTGTTATAGTAAAATATGTGTTAAATAGGTTTCAACAATTGCGCGCTGTTCATAGTATCATGAATGTGTTTTTTATGCTGGATCTGAAGAACCATGAAAATACGGAATATTAGGGATATTCAGTATTCAAAGTTCTGTCTTTTGTGATATTTTCTACATTAATTGGAGTCTAAAAACAGATTTTTATATATCCAGCGCACGATTTCCTAGAAATTTCAAAAATCAAAAATGAAATGCCTTAAAATTTTCAATAACATTGGGTGAAATATATTCTTATTTTTGCACTAATTTTATTTTTGTTTTTTGCAGTAGGGAAATAAAGCCATGAAATTCGCAACTCCGCGAATTTGGAGGGAACCAACTGACCACTCAAGAAATTGCTTCTTCTGTACAGTGGATCCTTCCAGGCGTCATCGATCGTCCAAGTACCACACTGCCTTGAGCTGCCCGTACCCACTCCTCTAAAGTTGAATTAGACATCTTCAGAGGAAAACAACAATTGAAGATGATGAAGCCATTGATCCAGATTCAACGCTGAGGAGAGAAACCAGTACTCCACCAAACTATAAGATAGCGGAATTTGTTAAATGAAAGTGTGCAAGTCGCGTGTCAGAGAAAGAGTCACCAGATTTTGTCAAGCTTTGTTTCAGCCGTCAAGAGGGATTTTACTGTTGCCACAATGCAAGCAGTCTCTTCGGAGCAGTTAGAATCGTCTGTAACCACAGAGAGTGGCGCCTCATCGTCGACAGCTAATCAAGGAGACTTAGTCGTGCTTCTTCATAACGGGAACATGTAACTATCTCATTTTCTGACTCACTCCATGCAGCTCAATGAGGAATACAGCAATTTCAAGATCTTGCTAGATGCTTTAATATGTGAAGAGTAAGATTAGAAGGTTACCGGAGAATTCAAAACGGTAAACTTCCTGATGAGTCTTCAAGGTGGCTTTACCAAATTTTCATGTTCTCTTTCTTTTGCAGGGAGCAGGAACTAGTCACAGCGGACCTAGTTCAGTGTGGGGACGGGCAACATCAAATGAGAGCCACTGTTGTAGCCCCTTAAATATTATTTTCTCCGCTACACTTAAAATTTGCCATGGCTCTAAAGAAGGAGCTTTCAACTATCTTCAAACTGTATGCGGTAAAAGTCAAAGCCAGTGTCTTCGTCAGAGCAAAAATAAAGAAAGTCTTAGAGTGCGAGTAATTCCCCAAGACGTTCACTAGGATGGAGAAAGCAGCGTAGAACAGCTTTGTCGGAGTTATTTTGGGCTTCCTGAGGAAGTATTAGGCCGAAAAATTGTGGATCTAAAAATGGATCTGCAGGATGTCTCTCAAAGTCCATATCCTTGACGCTCATCTTGATAAATTAAAGGTGAGAACGGGGGCGTACTAAGAGGAGCAAGGCAAGCAATTCCACCGGACTACGCTGAAATTTGAACGCAACTACCAAGGATTTGTATAGGGAAAGCATGATTGCCGACAGATCCGAGAAAGCAATTTACAGTATAAGCGTAAATTGCGAAAAACTACTCAGTTATAATTTCTTTTAGGTTTCTCTTGTGTAATCCTAGAGTAAATAAATGGTACTTTTGAATCATATGTCGTTTTGCTGCTACTTTGCGTGAACGAGAATGTTCACATTCACCAGGTTTCCCAATAGGAATAGGTAAATATCAGACATTTCATTTGCTGTTCACAAAAGAAATATTTGAAAGAAATATTTACCACCTTTCATATACTATAGGCGTAAGCAAATAAGAAATCTTGAAGTGTATATGATATATTTAATGCGCGCACATAATATTGGTATTCTTTAAAAAAATAATTAACTAATCAATAAATTAATGCAATAAATAATAATCATTTTGTACGGCGTTGTTCCCAATAGCCGTTACAAAGGACGTCATAATAGACCATTTCAAACGTCCAGCTCCCCAAATCATACCAGGATGCAGAAAAAGGAATTCTAATTACCACACAGACACCACATCAGCTCTTGGTAATGACGCCAAAAGTCGAAATTACTTGAACAAAATAAACTAAATATGAACTTCGGACAGTTTATTTGCAACTTCGATCAAATTACTCAACTCCTTATCGGAAAAATTAGAAAAATATAGAAAATTAAGCACAGAGACCTTGTCGGCTCTTTCTAATCAAAGATGTTTATATATATAATAAGTTTAAATACAGTAAATTCGACGTTGCTAAGCGAACGCTGCTCTGTGGCCAAATCGGTAAAGGCACGTCAAGCTAAATGACGGTTCCGTATAGGATATAGGTTCGAATCCTGTCGGAGGACGAATACTTTCTGTGAAAATTTCTCGGGCATTCAGGTCGGTAAACGCTGTTTGAGCTTGATACTGTTTATTATAAAGAGAGCATGTACTTAAATATTTGTATCTATAAAAAGAATATAGAAATGTCTTAAAAATAATTGGCGGACTTTGTCCATTTCATACTATATATATTGTAGTTTTTGTATAGCTATTTGTGCATGTGTTTTAGCTGATCTCTCTAGAATTATTTGCATGTAAATCTATTTCACATTTATTTATATATTTACATATTTTCCTATCTGAAAATCTTATTGATTATTTCACAGATATCAAAATTAAATGTTACTAACTTTTAAATTTTTCAAGAAATTTCAATTTAATCACTGTGTTTCTAAATATTACAGTTACTATGTTAACGAATTCTTTTAAATTTCTTTTCTTCTGAAAAATGTCTTCATTTGTTCATTTTACAGAATTAAATTTTAAACATCCACTTTATTTACACATATTCAATTTTACATACTCTGTTCGGATATTTCATATCAGTATTTTTGTGAAACTAATCTATATACACATATAATACGTAGAATTCGGGTATCTTTTTTGCATAGACTAAGTCTAAGCAAATAAATCCTAGCAACCAGGCCGTTTGTATCTCTGACTGGATTCATGTGCGATAGTTTTAAATTACTCACAACCAACAATTATTGAGAAAATTTTCCTAATATTCCTATAGTTGTTAATTAGTTGATTATTGAATATCACTAACAAGCAAATTTGTTAGTGATATATTGTATAATTAAGACAATTCTCTTAGCAAATATGGTCTAATAATAATTTCGAACATGCTTCTACTCAGAGATATAAGCTGTGTGACCGCTTCGTTTTTACTGAAGATACTCTTGGTTTATATTAGTCAGTTATCATAGAAAGTTGATTCCTATGACCAATAAAGGTAATAAATCCGTTGGTATATAATCCAAGTGTATCCTTGTAATATAAATTATTAAATCTAATCCACAAAGAGTGCTCAGTGTATTTATTATTACAGAACAAAAATTAATACACAATAAAATCCCAAATCCCCTCGTATGTGAAATAAACTTATTTCGACCGACTAAAATATAATTGCTAAAACCCTATTTATTTCTGTCTTAGTTTTAATTTAACATTTCTTTTTTCATATAACCTCAATTTAATGTCATAATGTTAACATACGGATTTAATTTTATAAATCCTTTTCCCTTTAAGACAAATATCTTAAATTTCTATTTCCAACACGAACTCAGTCTATTCCGTGGTTGAATAAGCATGACGAAATGTATTTTCGTGATCGAAATAAGCTTATTTCCCATATGACGTGATTTTTGATTATATATATATATATATATATATATATATATATATATATATATATATATATATATATATATATATATAAGCGTTTCACCCCAAGCAAGGCGGGAAGCTACTAGGACGCAAGAAGATTTGGAGCAAGATCAGATAGGAGTGATAGAGAAAAGGATGAGGAGAAGGATAGTGGATAAATCAAGGCAAATGGAGATGTCGATTGGCATTAAATTTGAATATTTGGAGATTATAGCTCTCAGGGAAACGGGAATAGGGGAGGGAGTTCCACAGGCGAGAGGTGCGAGACATGAAGCTATTGGAGTAGAAGAGACGGCTACAATTAGTAGTTTCGACAGTGAAAGGGTGAGAGTGGGATGCCAGCCTCGTAGGGCGCTTGAACTCATGAAGTCAGGGAACCAGCAGTTCCTCGGAGCAGTTGCCATGAAAGTATTTGTAAAAAAAGACGGAGAGAGGCGCGGTGCGTCTGTGAAAGAACGACTGTAGACAAGATGCCAGAACAGGGCCAATTATATTGCATATCCGGCTCTGGAGCCTATCAAGAACCCCGAGGCAAACAGAAGGAGCCCCAGGCCATATATGGCAGCAATACTCCATGCAAGGGCGAATTGTTGATTTGTAGATTTGGAGGATCGATTCCCAGGAGAAAAATTTCCTGGCGCGGCACATATAGGTGAGTGCAGGTCTGTTTAGTTTGATTTATACGCGTATGTCTAGTTAGGTAAGTTTGCTTTATTTGATCTTGTTGTCCGGAAGACTGTGAAGCTGAAAGTTTGTCATGTGTTGATTTATTTACCGCAGCATGTGTTCAGTTTTTATATCAGTGCCAAATTCAAAACCTAATTACTTACCAGCCAATAAACAAATGCCCATAATTATACATCGATTTTGTATTGATTATAAATTTCTTATT
>OZ010574.1:123574426-123646926 GCA_963932145.1 Acanthosepion lycidas | reverse complement strand
TGTTGGCACGGCATAAAATCACCTAGCAAAAAGTAAATTTTACACATGGCACATCGATATGCGTTCTGGAAATTAAAACATGATCTTGCAAACCTTTCCTATGAAAGCCGCGATATCTGGACGCATTATAAGTAAAGTACCGTTTTAATCTGAGAAGAGCCAAAATTGTGAAAATGTTGCCTCGGTACACGACACATTAAGGAATCGACTGTACTCTGTCCAGGAAAGTACGCAAACATTACAAAAATAAAAACCAAAAAGGGGAAAATTAACTGCGATATATTGCTTTATGTCATTTTTTTCGCTTTATTTAAGTTTTCACGCATATTTTTTAAAGAAAAATACCTATCTATTACTTAAGACAATTCCTAACCTTTTATCTCTTTTCTTTCTTTTTATTCGTCACTGGAAAATCTTTCATTAAAATCTCGAACCTCTTTGCTATCATTTTCTTTTTTTTCATCTACTGTTTATTTTGTCGCGCCAGAAGGTTTTATTGTTCATCTTGCATATTTACAATCTACCATTCGGCTGTGCATTGGATACTGTTGTCATATCTGGTCTGGTGTCCATGCTATTAATCTCAAGGTTCTTGATAAAATCTAAAGAAGGATCTGCAATATAATCGATCCTGACTTGGCATCTTGACTTTCTCACAGACGTTATATGGTTCCCCTTTTCTACAAATACTGTTACAGAATCTGCTCTGACGAGCTTTTCCCCTGGTTCCCTAACTACATGAATTTAAGCATGCTACTAGATTGGCACCTAGGTCCCACCCTAGTTAAATGTAACAGACACTTCTACTCCAACAACTTATTTTCTCGAATTCTCCGATAGTGGAACACTCTTACCTTTATTAGTTTCTCTGAAAACTATAATCTTCAAAAATTTAAATGAAACGTCAATCGCTATCTTCTGTTGACTTGAACACCTTTTCTCAATCCTCACTATATCCAGTTTTTTCACTCATTTTTAGGCGTACTAATGGTATTCCCTCCTTGATTAGGGTGAAATGATTAAAAAAAATGTTTTATCTCATGTATATTTTTTCTATTAAAAATCTAAGAGATCATTGTTATTTATATCATTTCTGCCTAGTAATAACAAGCCTTAAATTGACATCACACAGCCGAGACAGTAGAAGGCAAATTTGAACATTCTATAGCAGAAACGTAGTTTCATTAATAAGTTCGTAACCTAATGATAAAAAACATGCACCTTTTAAATAACTAATATATATAGTTACATGGTAGTGGACTTTTTTTTTACCCGACATTATTTCTTATTAAGATAGACTTATATTTTGTGGATACACGTATTTGTATTAATTCTAATTTTGTATTTATATTAGTTATAAAAATAAGGTTTATAGTAATAAGGAATCTTATCAAGAAAAGAGAAAAAAATCAATTCAAAAAATAATGTTCTTTAGGTTTCATGTACGAAGAAAATCTAGCAACTACAAATACTTTAAATTCCTAACGAGAAAGGTGATTTCCACAAATTGATAATTCAAATCTTGCGCTATCAGCGTGGTTTTCGTGGCTGAATTGGCAAACAGAATCGAAGAGATATTCCTAAAAGGAATAGGAGATTCAAGTTCGATTATAAAAATTTTATTTTATTATTTGTGAAAAAATATTAAAGATCCATGTATTATTGTTTAGGCAGTTTTGTTTTTCTGTATATACAAGTTCTGAAAAAATATATATTCTTGAAAAGAGCCAAGAGGTTGGTATCAAATTTTGAGCCTATTTTTATTGTTTTTTTTGGTTCAAGTGTTTTGGATTTTCTTTTTTTTTTGTTTTTGAATAATTGCAGAGGGCTTTTATATATATATATATATATATATATATATATATATATATAGAGAGAGAGAGAGAGAGAGATCATTGTGAGAAAGAACTTTACATAAAACATCTGTCCCCCAATATTAAGATCACCTTATTTCACAACGGAAATAATGTGTTAAATGTTTGTTTTTTGTTATTTTATAGAATGTTCTCAATTCGAATTACAAACCATCTAAAAAGTACTGGCTAAATTTGCTGACCATGAATTCATTCTAGGAATAGAAATTATATTTCAACATATACTTTGTCAAAAACTAAGCATATAACTCATAAGAATTGGATATATAACTCATTAGAATCGGGTACATAATATACATTAGAATTGGATATATGACTCATTAGAATCAGTTACATAATATACATTAGAATTGGATATATGACTCATTAGAATCAGTTACATAGTATACATTAGAATTGGATATATGACTCATTAGAATCAGTTACATAGTATACATTAGAATTGGATATATGACTCATTAGAATCAGTTACATAATATACATTAGAATTGGATATATAACTCATTAGAATCAGTTACATAGTATACATTAGAATTGGATATATGGCTCATTAGAGTCAGTCCCTTTTTGTATGGGGTATTGTGGCATATTTAGGAGTGAATGGTGAAGGATGACTTCCTGTGGCATATGTGTTACTTGTAAGAGTGAATGTGTCGTTAATCTAATTAGCTAGGTATAGGATAGTTAATGATGACCAGTTTGACTCCTCTTATTACATTTGCTCCCTCTTTCTTTAGGTTAATTCCCCCACTTTGAAGCGACATATTTTAGTTCTCTATTGGATGCGGGACGGTGTTCCCTTTCCGGAACTACTTTCATATTTGCTCTGTCTGAGTGCGTCATTGAAAGATTTTGAATTTTTGTACTGAGTCGCGCATTAATTTCATTTGGTTAGCTGATGTTTCTGCCACAATTTAAGATTGCAAGGATCATTTATTACGAACATTAATTTGTTAATTCTAATTACGAACAGTAATTTGTCGATTTTTATTACGAACAGTAATTTGTTATGCAATTCTCTTCAGATTTCTTGCTTCCCTGGTACATATAATCTTCAAAAATTGAAATGCAGCATCTGTAGCCGCATTCCATGTTCTTGGATCCAGTTGTCTTACTGTCATTTCTCTTCACTTCAATATTCTCATGGTCTCCCAATTATGCCTTGCGTTTTAGAGGCATTATCACCTTACTTGGAGTGAATATATATATATATATATATATATATATATATATATATATATATATATATATATATATGTATGTATGTATATGTGTGTGTGTGTGTGTGTCACAACCGCTTGCACATGTACACAAGAGAGATGTCATCTGAGAGTATGATCGCCTCCTTTAGCATCATCAGATTTGTTCCATATATCACACCATAAAAACACTACGTAACATTTTCTTTATGAGTGACTTTACCTCGTTTATTTTACTTATTTAAATTACGCACCAAAACATTTTATCTGTCGACCGTCGAATGAAAGATCTATTTAGTGTGCAAATTTATAAACACATAAAATCAGAAAATGTAAACTTCTTTTAACAGAAGAGCTTTCAATTGAAAAATCAACGTGACCTTTGCAAGAAGACATGAACTGGATTCTCACGTTTGCACAGAAAAGTCCTGCTTCTCGCTTAAAAGAAATTCTTCTCGCTCAAAGGAGCTAGTAAATATTATACGAGAAATTGGAAATCATGTGACAATATTGGGAAACATATTTAAGTGTTTAAGTGTCCTTTGAAAATAAAACTGATTCAGAACAATGTATGAATTGAAATGTGGCAAATATAATAAATTATAAAAAATTATTCTTTCAAAAATATTGAAATTTCCAGCGTCTCTCATTTCTTGCACGTGTATAGTTGTGACAACATGAACAATGCCCAGTCCGATGAAGTCCTGATAGATGAAACGGGTCACAAAACCTTTTTCCCAGTTTTTCACACTATTTTCTCAGTATTTTTGATTTTCTACATGCAACGGATGACAGCACCTGTGATACTTTGCCATCGTTAGCCGCCAACCAGGGGAGGTAACATAGTTTTGCTAGTGTATGGGATACTGCCACACGTGGCGTCATCAGCAGGTTTTTCCACCGAATAGTGTATCAATTTTTTATACGTGTCAGTCTCTTGCGATTTTTTTTTAGCAACTGAAATTTTCAAAGCCGTGTTAAAAATACACAACGCATTCGTAACGACCAATATTAATGACGTTGAAGTTAAACAGTAGCATTGTGTTACGAGCATGTTTTATTTAACATTATTTATTTTGGATCTTGACTATATATATATATATATATATATATATATAACCATGAATCTATTTCTTATATGAAAAATAGATTGATATCGATATTTTCGAATGATTACCAGTTTTCCGTTATAATCTGGATTCTAAACATTTCCTAGTTACTTAAGAAAATGAAACCAAAATTTACCATCACTGTACGCTGATATAAAAAGAAATAGGAAGGAATCTAGCAAGGACCTATATTTCTATGTCCAAAAACACATGTGTATACACACATACAAAACAACATATTTACATGTACATACATATAGACGTGTACATATATACATATAGGAAGTGTTTCTTTTTCAATTGTTTCTTAATTGTCTTTACTTAATTATTTTAGGTATGAAATCATTCGCATATTTATGTAGATATTTATTTGTTTTAATATGCCAATGCTTTCATGTCGATTTTGATGCAATAAATTACTATATATATGTATGTGTGTGTGTTTGTGTAAGGTTAATTGTTTTAACGTATAGATAGATCTATAACGTCTTCAAATGATTCCACATGTTGTTTTTTTCAGTTTTAAATAGGCCGCGAGATGCAATAGTAGATTTAATATATGAAAATCATTGTATTGTGTGATCTATCGTTCACAGTAAGAATTAATACATATAAATACCACTCGCTTGAATGGAACTAGAAATCAAACTGCACCACATTAGATGATTTGTAGGCCAATGAAATAAATTCGAAAAGATCATAATGATATTTATTATATATATTGCAAAATAGATGCATTATGAGAAAAATATTCGAAATTGAAAATTTTTTCCCAACGAAATGGTAAAATAAACTTTAAATATAAAAAATGAAATTGTTTTACATATGTGTAGATTTTTAAAATTTCGTTCGGGACCATTACTGTAAGCTTGGCCGTTGAATAACTGATTATATAATTTCTGACTTAGTTTGTATTAACTTAGGTCATGTACTTTCATATATAGGGTTTCTCAATCTCTCCCCTTACTGGGTGCAGCAGATTTACTTTCTCTGGTAGATGTGGGATTTCCATATTCATTAATATGCACGAATGCTTATTTGATATTGTCCGTGTCTAGGTGAATGATCTAAATTACTGATTAAATCTACAATTTTTTTTAGCTTGTTTACCACGTAAGAGTTCATTTTAAAATGTACTAGATTGGCAGCTCTTTTACATTCTCTCTTTCCCCTAAAGTTTAAATTATTTCTTTTGTTTTCCGCAAATTTAAATTTTTGTTTAATTTAATCGTTGCTTTTTATCTCAAACCAAAGTGCCGCCGTTGGTGCAAGGAAAAATTCAAATTACTGAACTATGAGACAGTCAACAGGAATTTTGTTTTTTCTTGCACATATATTATAAAGTTGTGCCATTTACTATAAAGAAGATTTAGTTTCTTAGGTAAAATTCATTTTAAATATTTGACATCACTTTTCACTTGTATCTGATTCTATTCATACATCTGTATTTTATTAGCCCTTTTTTATGTTATTTGCTAACATCTCAGACGTGATTACAGTTATTTTGTATGTTCCTCAGTTGTTCATATTTTATTTTATTTTGTGAAGAGGAAATTGGTAAAGTCGACTTTACAAACTTTTGTCTTATGTAGCGAAATTATTTGTTAAAGAAAGTAGGTCAGAGAAATGCATAAATATTCCTTTGTAATATTCAGTTACAGCAGAGGTTATGTATCGATCAAAAAAAGATTTTATGAAAGTGAAGCTTGGCTGGTATCTGAAAATGTTTATATTTTAATTCCAGATTCAATGCGAGAAGCCTATTTCATATAAACACTTGACGTTTGGGATTTCTGAATATATATATATATATATATATATATATATATATATATATATATATATATATATATATATATATATATATATCAAATTAAAAAAATGCAATTAAAAAATTAATTGCAAACATGTTACAGAAATAGATCAGAAATATTCATTTTTGAGGAAGTACGGTGGAGCAATGCATAGCGGCTCGGATTGAGGAATTGGAGAGCCGAGTTTGACATTCCAGTCGAGTCCATTAAATTCACTGACGTGGAATCTTCTGCTACTCTTCTGTGCGGTATCTTTGTTTAAGTTGGTGAATGCTGCCATAATCCTTGCCTTCAGTTCATCTTTGGAGTTTCAATGAGTTTTGTTTTTGTTGGTCTCTGCACCGCACACATAATAATCAAAGGGGTTGGGGTTGCAGTCTTGGAAGTTAGGTGGCTAGATGTAAGGGCTGATGTGATCACATAGATTATTTGTCAGCCATAACTGAGTTCTCCTGCTTGTTTGGCATGATACAGAGTGTGCTGTTGCCAGACATAGGTTCTTCCAGCAGCCAACGTCTTGTTCCAGAGCAGCACTATCTCCTAAAGGCACTTCATGTTGGACTCCGTGTTGAGTCTGTGGCCATGTGGGAAGATGCATTGGCATCACTAGTGATCACTTCAAACGCCATGATCTTGACTGGATATTTGATTTTTATCACTCTCGGTACATCTTTTGGGACACAGCAACCCAACGGATATTTTGTGTGTCCACCATCTTGTGCTGGCAGAAATTGTTTTTTCTCGCCTGAAAAAAACAAAACAAAGCATGTTCGGTTGGAGGGGATGATTGAGTTTGTTCAGAAGCTTAGCGGGGCGGTTTTTCTCTTCTTTCATGAATTAGGAAATAATTGGCCCTTTCTCAACTTGAGTATCTGCTAAACACAGATTTTAAAAAAAAATTGGCCAAGATTCTGCCGGAGCGTTTGCAGTCAGTTACCGAGTCTCTGTTGGTTCCTGAGCAGACTTATTCTGTGAGGGGCCGAACAATTCAGAGCAACCCGCATCTGATCCGCACGATCACAGAGGGTGTAAAAGAGGACAATGAGGCAGCGCTGATCAATTTAGATCAGTACAAGTCATTTGATCGCGTTGATCATCACTAACTTGCTGCTGTCCTGCATGCCTCCGGATTCGCACCCGACGTCTGCCGCTGGATTAGCCTCCTATATCGCTCCTCCAGTCCTGTGGGACAGGTGGACCGGAAGCTGTCGGGCGCTTTTTGGCTGTCTAGGTCGATTCGTCAGGGTTGTCCACTGTCGCCCCTACTTTATGCTTTGGCGTTGGGGCCTCTCCTTTGCCGGCTGTGACAGGGCATGCAGTTCGGCCTTCAGTGGAATCGCAGTTCCTGGATGGGCTAGGGTTTCCGCGTACGCCGATGACGTATATCGCAGCGACATTAAGGCGGTACTGAAGGCGTTTAAAAGGTGACAGGGGCCAAGATTAACCGCGACAACTCGACTTGCTTGCGGTTAGGTGCCTAGAAGTGGGTCGATCTTCCGGGGCCCTTCGGTTGGACAGGTAGTCCTGTCCGCATTCTTAGAGTGTAGTTTGGACCCGACCTCCAGCTGGAGAAAAATTGGTCTGAAGTACGAGCAAAGATCGACGCGGCCGGTCAGACTTCACGTCGACGGAGATTGTCCGTGAAGGGCAGGGCGGAGGCATGTGCCTTTTATGTTTTCCCGATTGTCCTTTATCGATTGTCCGTACTTCATCTCTGTGACGACCATAGGAAGCCGCTCAAGCGCTCGCTATCCTCCATTTTATGGAGGGGACGTGTGAATCGGGTCAACAGACGAGTCTATGCACGACATCCGTGTCATGGAGAACTGGGGATGCCACACTTGATGAGCCACAAACTCGCGTCATGGTTGTTTTTCTACGCCGCTCATTGACAGGAGATTCGATTATGGCGGGGATTATTAGGGACGCGTTACCTATCCGTACTATCAGTCCCCCCCCGCCGCATCTCGTGGGTTGAGCGTCGTCATAGACCCCGGGATCCATCGGATTTCCTTCACGAGTATCGGTACGCATTGACGATCATTCCTCGGTCCAGCGACCTTTCACGACCTAGGATAATCTTCTATCGTTATCTAGTAGAGAGAGTCGCGAAGGATTCTCTACGTGAGCGGCTCTAATTGTCGGAGGAGGAGTTTCGCTCTTTTTGGTATTGGGCGCCAGCGGCGGATTATCTCAGTAACCCTGAATTTTCGCTTGTCTGGCGATTGGCTACCTCTCAATGACAATGAAAATGACTTCATATGGGGCTTGGTGGATTTGCCAGACTGTGAACGGTGTGGCCTTCGTTTAGAAGAAACGGCTTCGCACTCCTTCTACCACTCTCCCTGGGTCCGCCCCTTATGGGACCAAATCGGCGAGTTGACGGCTCGTCTCGTTCCCCAAAAGCTCGTGCTCATTGATCGCTCATACGTGTGTGACAATGTGTCGCCCTCGTATTCAGGGGTGAAACGAATGTTTTTTCTGAAGCTGCTGGCCACGTCCCAAATTGTGATTTGGACGACGCGACAGGAGGAAGTCTTGCGAGGCAATCGTCTTTCTCATCTGGATCTTATCCGATTCTTTGTGCATCAGCTCAAGATGAAGATTAGAATACGCTTGCATTTGTTATATTACGAGGCTGGCATCCCGCTCTCACCCCTTCACTGCCGAAACTCCTAAATGTAGCCGTCTCTTCTACTCTAATAGCTTCATGTCTCTCACCTCTCGCCTGTGGAACTCCCTACTCTATTCCAGTTTCCATGAGAGCTATAATCTCCAGCTATTCAAGTGTAATGTCAATCGACATCTCCAGTTAACTTGATCTAGCAACTACACTTCTCCTCATACTCTCTTCTATCATTCCTATCTGATCTCGCTCTATATTTTCTGTAACCCTTTGCGTCCTAGTGGCTTCCCGCCTTGCTTGGGGTAAAATGTTTAAAAACAAATATCAAATACAGATATAATCACACATATTCGTATATACCTCATTGAAAATCTGTTCATTCTAGAATAAAGGATAACTTTTCTGTTTTAGAAATTTAAGAGGCTGACAAAGTATTAAAATGAAGAGACTGATGCCAGACAAAGATAGTTTGGAAATACAGGATGTAGCTATAAATTAGCGCTAAACAGAAAAATGATTAGGAAGTCACGGAAGAAATCGCTATAAAGATTAATCTATTAAAAAAATCCCACTCATAGTCTAGCGAATCCAATTTCCTGAAAATGCAAATGAAAGTACACATGCAGCAAGGAAAATCGCCATCATCCGATTTACCTACTCAGTTTCACATTTTCTTTTATGTCAATTTATTTTAGTTTCTTCCTTTTGTTTTGATTTTCATTCTCTCCCTTTTTGTTTGTCAGCTAGTGCCCACGTTTTTTACTTATACTTAGTTATTGATTGCCTTCAAATCCATTTGCCTTTTTTTCAACTTCTCTCTCTATATATATTTCTCTCTCTCTTTCTTTCTTTCTTTCTTTCTTTCAGTCTCTGGTCTGAGCTTTCATAATTGAACTTCATCAGAATACGTTCTATATCTGCTTATCAAATTTTGTTGTTCGTCTAAAGTTTTCTTTTTCGCATATACAATTAATAAATTCCTTTTGTCATTTAAATATTTCCAATATTTTCTCACAAATTAACAACAATGAAAAATTATTATCTGGTATTCACATAATCTTATTCGGTATCGTGGGATTTTATAATTTCCATATTAATTTCATTTATATATGTTTGGTTTAGTATATTTATAAAAACGGTTTCAGTTTTTTGGTTGTCCCATTACTCCACCGTGCCACCTCTGTACCTTTACTTCATCGAGTTAATTTCAGTTCTTATGAATAACTAGCAGAATCGCCGGGCGTTGCCCGTGCGTAATTAAAAAATCATACGACTCATACAGCAATCAGCTACACTTGACTTTAAATATTTTTGCACTTCCTTGCCTTTAAAGATGTGCCCTTTACCGTGCTGATGTTGCTAAATGCCTTACTTCTTGCCTATCTCACACTGCGAATTTTTTCTAAGCTCTATACTAAACATTAAATCCGTTACGAAAAAAGAACTAAACAAAATGAACACAAAACGATCAGCTTTTAAAAAGGACTCGTAACAGGAAAAACCGAATGAAAAAAGAATGTTAACAAATACTTTTTCACACCCAACCCAGTTTCCTGAAATATTGAGACTGGTCGTAATACTTGGGCGGGGTTGTTGCTGCCCTTGTTTTGTTAACTTGGTACTTTGGAAACCATACATTGATCAGATTTTTAAGTTCAAATAAAAACAGCTCAAAATTGTTTAACAACGCGAAGTTAAATGCACAAAGTTCAAAATGAGGTGAAAAGCTTAAATATACAGGGCCGCGTAGTGCAGGCGAGTAATTCAACTTAAAACACCAAAAATCCGTATCACCTGTGAGTTAATCGTTTTTTTTTTTTTTTTTTTTTTTTTACAAAGTTTGAGTCCCAAATAAAAAATCGGGCCCCGGCATGACACAATGACGTAAATTGAAAAAAACTGATCAGAGATGCGGCCTAGGAGAAAGAACAAAGTTTAAAGAAGTGGGAAATTGACTGCTGAGGGCATGGTCAACACGGAGGTTTGCATCGATTTTTGAGTCACGACACACGGCATTCTATGCAAGGCACCTCTAACTCTAAAGAACGCCCGAAATTTTAGTATGTAATCCGCCCAAATACCGGAGTACCAGCCTATTTACCACTTTTTTGAAAGCCTGAGTCCAAATTGAAAATGTGTCTCCGTTACGAATTGACGACGTAAATGTCGGAAGTTGAATCGACATTTGACGTTAATTGCAGCCTGGGCGTGAAAAGAAGTCAAAAACTGACAGCTGATGGCAGGGTCGAACCGGAGCTTTTTATCGATTTTTTGCTGCCTCGTCAGGTCTGGGATGCAGCCTTGTCAAGGGGAAAATATTTAAAGAATTGGAAAATGGACTGCTGAGGACGGAACCATTTTCACTCAGCACGTATGCGGGGGGGGGGGGTTCAGTAAAGACGCGAATAAAGGAAGTGCTTATTTTGGTAAGATTCGACGATTAAAGCAAAAGTATTGACAAAGTCGAATATGTCATTTGTGGCTCAAAGTCAGACCTGGTAGCAGGGTGAAAAAAGGCGAATTTCAATGGCTCTGCACCCATTGCAGAATTTTTTTTCTTCCACTCCACAGCACGAACTGACCTGTTTCTTCCCACACATAGCGTGATCTTAAATTAATCTGCATTTAGGAAGTATCCAACCGGAAAAACATTTTTAAAGGTTGGCCGATTGTCGATTTGCACTCTGTTTGGGGGGCACTCAGAGTTGAAACTTCCCATGCTGACTCCCAATGGCCTCCTCATAAATCCGGTCGGTTTTCGCTAAAAACCAACATACGGTACAGGCGCAATCTGGGCTTACGGCTTTGGGGTTTTATCGATTTTCCGTTTAGGGATCCGTAGTCATGAAACTTCTAGACAACACTTCTAATGATAGACTCTAAGAGGGTGTCAAATTTGGTTGAAACGCGATCATTCCTTCTGTAAGCAGATTTTTTCGATTATCGATTTTTTCGATTATCGATTTTTTCGATCATCGATTTTTTCGAAACCTGAGTCCGAACTCAAAAATCGGGCTCCTTCATGTCTTTACGGCAGCCATTTGCAAACTTGTGGTGATAACCGCATCGAAATCGGGTGGGAAATGCGGCCTGCGTGATGTAACAACTCCCACGACAGACACACAGACAGACAACATGAGAAATATAGATAGTAGATTAGAATGATATCGCAGAAATCATATGCAGAATGATGTACAATTTTATTTGTTAGATTACGCAAATGAATTTAACAAGGAACGGCTCATGGATCTGTTTGAAGTCTTAGAAAAACTAGATATATGTTAGAATAATCCAATATTTAAAGTGGGCAGAACTAGCCTGAAAACGCATAGAAAATTAATTGAAGAGCCGGTAGAAAAAATAGAAAAAGGACATAAGGCAAGAACATTATTTTTGTCATTATTCAACTTTTAGAGCGAGGTTTTTCCATAAGAGTTTCTGATCTTATGTCGATTTATTATTGTTGTGCCTAATGTTAAAAAAGTATAAGATACGTAGATGACACTGAAGGAAAACTGAAGAACGTAGAAATGCGAGTAAAAATAAGCAAAGAAAAAAATCACCAAACTTGTAGGAAGACAGAAAATATGGTTATTAACAAGAGAAGAACAAGGCTTATGATAAGATCACGTTCAAATATTGGTTGTTTTAAGATCACAGAAGTTACGCAACGTTGAACCTGGCCATAGTACATAGATTCTGTTTACTTGGATGTTTCATCCGATGCTCTTGTATATGGCTCGGAATTATTAATTAGAGAGCCGGGTTGTAGTTCCCATTGTCTTCGTTTTATTTACCTACGGAGTCATACCTACTCATGGGAAAGGTATGAATCTACCTCTTTCCCCCAGCTATGGGCTAATTAGTAAAAAAAATATCGCTAATATTTCCAAAATTAAAAAGAGAAAACCAAACCATTTTTTCCAATCTAAAAATATTTTCTGGCATTAAACAACCTGCTAATGATAAACCATAGAAAACGAATCAATCAATCAATCAATATAGAAACAAAATGCCAACAATGAATTTCAGATATCATCATGAGAAACGTCTACAAGTTTGAATATCTGAGAAATATTTTAACAATGAATGAAACAACGAAGACGAAACACGCATTGGGTTAGTGGAATATGCATCCCAAATATAAAACGAGCTACTAGGGTACAGGAACATTATGTTAGAAACAAGGAAAGGCTTTCTGTACTGCTATTTGATATAACTCATATTGCATAACCGAGAATGGTGTAAAATGTTCCCACGGCTGAAGAGAAAACTGGAGTTAATAGAAATGTGGTTATACATAATGATACTGTTCTATGAGCGGATATAGTTAGGAACGAGGATGTTTTAAAGAAAATAGTACCAAAAATACGTATATTACTAAGAATCAGAAAGAAACAGATGAAATTTATTTGACACATAATGATAAAGGTAGGTACGACGCGTAAATCTTAACTCAGACATCGTATAAAAAGATTGATAGGCAAAGAGACATCGTCATAAAACCACGTACCACATAACTGATGAGCCCGGGTCAATGATTTTCTTTTGTATCATTGAAAGAAATTAAAAATAGACTCGGAAGTTTACAAAAAAATATTATTTATTAAACTTCCGGTACTTGCATAGATTTTTATTAAGTTTACAAAGTCGATAGACAGACCATATGAAATTATTATGTCTATCGTATAAAGGCCAATTATTCGTATTTGCTTTGAATAGTTTTTACCAAATTTTAATCGATTAATGTAGACATCAAAACAAAAGCTCGTTTCACCCTGTTATCCATTGATTTTGTTGTTCTGTTTTGTTTTTTTTTACTTCAACAAATTCATTTTTCAACATGATGGTTTTAATTGCTGAGTTTTCTTTACTGTCATATTTCTTTCCACATTTATATAATTTCATCTTCACAGTTAAACATTGATTTTAATTCAGTTTCAGATTGGTACTTGATAGGGCCGTTCTTTCATTATCTTCTCTTCTGTAAACTTTTGACACCTTAGATACACAGGAACGAGCATTGTCGTGCATAAATACACAATTCACATTGAATAGGCGAAGTTGATGTACACTTTAAAGAAAGTCTTGCTTATGAAATCGCAATAGGTATCACTGTTCAATTTAACATATTAATCTAATTAATATGTTTCGATGATTCCAGCGTATTTCATTGCACTGCATCATCACTGCTGTCTAATATTGTCACAGGATCTACAGCATCTAATAAAATCCATCCTTTGGTCCATCCAACAAATTCATCGAGTGTCAACCGTCAATTCATCGGTGAAAATTAGTTAAGAAAATATACTTCTTGACACACTTACTTTTTCCGCTATAAAATATATGCTTTACTGAGACAGGTTTGTCTATGAGATGTTTTCACAAATAAAAATGTGTCTAGTATTCTACACCTGTTGTCGTATAGACTTCCAGTCTGTTCAAACGTCTGAGTACTGGTCAAAAAATAGTTGTTTCTCTATAATCCTCTTTCGTTTATGTTGTGGTCATGGATACCAGTTCTTTGTTTCTTGCTCTCAACTTGGTTATATTTTCAGGAACCGTCTTTATCGAATTGCGAAGAGCTTTTGATTTTCAGGAACCGTCTTTATCGAATTGCGAAGAGCTTTTGATTTTCAGGAACCGTCTTTTTCGAGTTGCGAAGAGCTTTTGATATAGCCAATGTTGACTTTCCATCACACAATAACGTTGTTATTTTCTGTTTACAGCATTTGTTACAACATTTCCTCATTTTCCAACATATATGGAAAAATAGCTTTTATTAGCTAATATTAGTTTAATCTGAATAATAACATCAGACTTCAGCGATTTTTTTATAATAAATCCAAGAAATTTAATAAAAGAAATGTTGAAACTACCGAAATATTTACTTAAATCTTTTGCTGATGTTTCAATAAGCCCACATCACAAGCAAATGTGATACAAGGTCGACGCAAGCTTCCTTTTGACAACTAAATTGTCTAAAATTTAACGAATACTGTTCAAAGCAAATAGTAGTTATTAGGATTTATGTGAGTTGGATAACTGCAGGTGAACTGTATATTTCTGTAAAATAAATAAGTACTTTTCAAAACATTTTCCCATATATAAACCGTGTATATAAATTAAAACTATAAAAATTATTCGACCAGATATTACGTATTGTATAACTTCAATATATTACATCTGGGAAAATATATTTCGTAACATTTTCAACATGACTGTCAAGTTTGGGTTTGTTTAATTACAATACTCTGGGATACTGAAGGTGAATCTAAAGCCATTATGTGTATACGCCTGTTTTTTTGTTTTTTTTTTACTATAGTGTATATCGATATTTATTTCATTCATCAATTCTCCAGACATTGTTAGGCTTATTTAATTTTCACGACTGAACCTGATCTGACAATCCGTTTGTGAGATTGTGTTTTCAATAGATATGTTTCTATCTGGATTAAACTTTTTCCTGTTCAGTCTACTCATATCATTTTCGTAACCGGTGTCGCATATGTGTCCTTAAATCATCTTTTCTCCTTGTTCTATGCACAATTTTATTTGCGTTGATTTTTCTGAAAAATATTCGAGTCGCTCATGCAAGACTATGATTATCTTGACAGTGGCTCTGTAAAATAAATGTCCTGTTTCTTAATCATGTCATATTTATATTTAATTCAGAATCTTTTTCATTTGGAGAAACTAATAGACAAATATTTTACTATAAGAATTTTATGGAAAAATTTCAAAGGTATACGAACAAGTTTCATCGTTTTATATTCTTTGCATTATAATGCCACGTTTCTTCAGGATATGGGTATTCATGGCTCTATTCAAATAAATCCTTGTTATTCTATGTGAATTGCCATATTTTGTAGAGTGAAACTGGGGAGGTTCCATTTTCATCTCCATTTTTTGAAATACAGATTTGCCTTCTGCTCGACAGAATATTACCAAAGGTAAGTGTGTAGTCTTTGCTGCTATTCAACCCATGTTAGGTAGGAGTAGAAACATTGGTTTGGACAGCGCTGAATGGTATGAAATATAACTCTGACGCAATAGCCTAGACTGGAATTTGAACCCGGCTCATCGATTCATCTCTCCGCGCCGACATCAGCAACAGTTCCCACATATACGTTGCATTTTTTGATGATATTATTCGTGATACGTTTGAATTTTTTTATCATGCAAATACAGCTAATAAAAATGAAAACATTTTTCTATATTTCTGAGAACAAGTTATGAAATTAATTAAACTACCTTCATCTATAATTTCCGTGTGATGGGGCAGTTGTCTATTTGAAATAAATTATTGCCGAAATCTTTAAAGATAGAATTGAGGTTTTTCCTTTGATATTTATGATATTGCTCTGTATTATGATCTACTGAGCTCTATCCATGTTCTACTTTTTTTAATATTTTATAATAAAATGACCTATTTGAATTGTCCTTACCACTTAAGGATTTGATATATATATATATATATATATATATATATTGTTTTTACAATATCGAACAAACTTTTTCTATAATTTTTAAAACGTTTCTGTGTGACTATTTTTGACCATTCATCTTGACAAAACTCGCAAAATTGATCAATTTTACCTGGATTTCTTTCATACACCTGAATCCCACATTTTCAATTGGATTTAAATCAGGACTTTAATTAGGCCGTTCCAAGACTTGAAAGTTCTTTTTACAAATACATTCTTTGGGGGATTAGATTTGATGTTTCAGATCCTTTAGAAATTAATGTCCGGACCTCACCCCAAATTTTGAAGTGAGGACAAGACACGTTCGTTCAAAATTGCTTGGTATCCTGCAGAGTCCATTGTACCATCAATGCATACTGTTTTGCTTGTTCCAGATACAGAAAATCACCCCAAAATCATAATGTTGTCACCGATATGTTGAATGACTTGTATGAAATTCTACTCTTCACAAGCCGTATTTGGACCTGGCAAGTTATAACACCTATTCTTCCACCCAAAATGCACTAGTTTGGTCTCATCCGTCCATAAAATCTTTTGCCAGAATGTTTCTTGATAATTAGTACGAGATTTGCCATAGTTAAAACGAGCATGTTTGTGCTCTTTCGTAAGCAGTTGTCTAGGCAATCTGCTATGATGATCTGCATTGTTTAAATCTCGTCGGACAGTAGCTATATGCATACTCTTTCCGACATTGGCCAGTGAGCATTGGAGAACCGCAAAGCTCATAGCATGATTTGATTGGGCTTGCCGAAATTAGATGTCTACTTGCTCTTGCTGCTTTTCTTTTTCGAGGATGGACAGTTATTGATTGCGATGCCTTCATACCAAAGGCGTTCCATTTACAAATAATTAGTTGCGCGGCGCAGAAGTGCAGAAGTGCAGAAGTGCACACCAGATCGTTTTGATATTGTAGGCTTCTCTATTATTACAGTTTCAACCAATGATATTTTTAAAGCTTCAAGTAGTTCTTTAGATCTTTGCATCTATATTGTTTTCAAAATTTAGTCTCTGACAACACACTTTTGCATAAATAATGTTATATTGTTTGAGTGCAGTATACACAGCTTCCCAAAAAATGAATGCATGTCATTTTGAATTCCCCCCCCCCAAAAAAAAAATTATTTGCACTTGCAACCATGTAAAACAAAAATACAGAGTGTAAAGTTTCACTTAATTTTGCGCATCTTAATTTTTAATTAATATTTCTATTCAGCTTGATAAAAATCTCTTGAAGCAGTAGCAATTCCTTTGAAAAAGGCCTCTCTACGAATATATAATTTAAATAAGATTTGTTGATTGTCTGGGAAAAAATAATTATTCTAAATATAATTTTAGGGGTTCAGTTACATTGCTATATATTTTTTTAAATATTTTCGTTTCGTGTGGGATTAGCAGTATAATGTTATTATAATCCCTTATGCTACTTACTAATGAGCTGTCTGACGTAATTCTGGCCCAGTATGGTGCAGGTTACACACCGGGAGAATGTGGTTGTTGTATATTCTATGTAAGATGTTTTCTGTTATTTTTTATTTAATCGAGTAGGAGAATACATATCGGCGTCTAATATAATAACTAAGTCGCTAATTCTTAATTTCTGCAATAAATAATGAATCTATATTTTATCGACTGGTTTTATATATCTATACATAAATTTTGTATTACTGTTTTGTCTTTATAACTGTGATGCATTTGATTTTGATAATATATGTTAATCGCTTTATTGACAATAATATTTTTATAATTATGGTTTTTATTGTTTAAATTATTGTTGTTGAAATGCAATTTGATTTGCTTGACGATTCTATAGTTAGGCTAACTATTACTTGATTCAAAATCTATTTTTTCCGATATTAAACGAATTCTGATTTTGTATTCTAATATCACTCCTTTAAAATTAAGAATGTAATTCATTTGTGAAGCATAGGACACGGTTCACACTATATTATCAACGAGATTATTGCTAAAAATCGAAGAGATATTTTTCAATTGATTTTAACCCTTTTATGTAGCACAAGTTCATCTTATTTATACCCATCGATAATTAACTTATATTCTATTATTCCCCGAAGATAGCGTAGGTTCAGTTGTTATTTTAAAAGTTTGAAAAGAGTAGAGAATACATATATTAGGTTGGTGCAAAAATAATGACGTAATAATGTCGTTTTTTGACGTTAACGTCAAAAAACGACATTATTACGTCATTATTTTTGCACCAACCTAATATTTGATGTACTGAGCCTGTACTTGTTCTGCTTGAAATTCATAAAATCTTCCTCTTACAATTATTAAGGTATATGGGTTTTTCAAGTCCAGTCGCTCTTATCGCAGTTTCCATTATAAATTCTTATGTCCTTCATAACCTTTTATTTGAAATTCTGTAGAATTTCAACATCTTGATTAAGTCATTAATTAAGATTAGAGTTACATGTTCTCTTCATTTTAGTTGTTGCTGCTGTGGGTTTCTGATATTTGCTACAGTTCATAGTTTTTGAATCTGTAACACCAGTCCCTACTGTTCAACGAAGGATATTCTTTGCCAAGGCTGTCAGACGTCATACGCTTAAAAATATTTTTAACCTTGGATCTTAGCAAACAATTAAACGGTAATTTCACCTTTCTTGTAAACAACACAAATCTATTTATTTCCTGTAATAATATGAATTCATTTTACTTAACGTTCATAAACATATATTGTCATCACATTTACTTGAAAGTTTGATTTGAACGAGAGGACGATTATAATATATAAATTTTTGCTGATAAGCCATTAAAATCACATCTCGCTCATTATATTGAAACTCCAAGATATTCTACTAAGTATTTCGCTTCCATTTTGCTAAAATAAAATCCTAGTTATAATATTGTAGAAGAATAACCTGCTGAGAGAAAAAAACATGCTTATTTGTAACATATTCCCATATGAAATTAAGACTTATTCATGTATTCTTCAATATCATGCAATTTTACAGTTTCTTCATATATTCTGATTACATTTAGAAGACAACTGATAATTAGGTGGTTAAATAAAATAACCAGTCAATATTCTCTATATTTTATATTCAGTTTTTCAGCAAAGCAAAAAAATGTGTACTAGATAATTTCTTCCCATATCAGCATTTATTTATATGGCCAACAACGTGTAGTTAGTCTTTTTAATGCATAAACACAATCTTCATACAGGAAGATTTCACAGACGCACGCGCGCATACGAACACACACGCACACACACACATCATTCATATATATATATATATATATATATATATATATATATATATATATATATATATATATATATATAAAGAATATATCTTCCTTTAGATAAAGGAAGGTATATTATTTATTAATCCGACAGGCTTTTTTTACTTACCACTTTCAGAAGACGTTCCGTTTATTTATTAAACAGTACATTTATTTATTTTGATCTACACGTTTGAATATTGGAACGATCTTAGATTTAATCATGTTTTCCTCTACTGCGAACGCAACTTCGAATCCTGCCTGACAACGGAAATTTTCTTTAATACGATTTTTTTGATATTGTTGCCGGTAGAGGAAAGTTAGTAAGTTTACTGTTTAATGAATAATTGTCCTTAATCATCGGATTTTTTTCTTTCTCTGTATTTGAAAGATCTCGGTGTATGCTTCGGCGTTTACTGTTTCTCCTCTTGTTAAGAAATCGACAAGAATAACAACGTCATCATCAGTAATGTAAGTCGGTATGATCTTATCCTGCTGATATTTCTGCTTTAAATTGTTCCCTGTTTGGAGACGTCAACACACCATGCTTTGTCCTTTTCATTTTGGTTCATAATGCTGAATCAAATGTTCATCGCCAGTTACGGCTCTTTGACAGAAGATATTGTCTCTTTCGTTGATATCAAGAATTTCAGTGCAACAATTAAGCCTTACTGCCTGTTCTCATCTGTCAATTGCCTTAGTACCCAGCACAAACTTTTGAATATCAATGTGACACAAATTTAGGAAAGACTAACATGGCTAACTCCAAGCTCTGATCAAAGTTTATACGTCGATAAGTTCTGATAAAAGCATCTATAATTTCCATGTTGACAGAAGTTGAAGGAAGGCCAGTACGTGATATGTCTGATAACGTTGCATTTTCCGATTCATTCTGGTGTGAGTTCTGATGGTCGGTCTAGCCCCACACTTTAATATAATCTAAAAGATTATTTTTGTCTTTTTTTTTCTTTTCAGTTTTTTTCTGCATGTTTACAGACATATATCCTTCAGAAACAAAGAAATTGATTACTAATAGTTGTTTTGGCGGCTTTCCAGCGAGACGGCCATTGTCATATCAGATCATTTACTGATATATCTGAAAAAAGATACTTCAAGTTCAAGTGTATACGCCTATATATCGGTATCAAATAACGAATACTTCCATTGTATAGTGCTCCCTCGAATATGATATATATATATATATATATATATATATATATATATATATATATATATATATATTCCGATATTAAACGAATTCTGATTTTGTACTCTAATATCACGCCTTTAAAATTAAGAATGTAATTCATTTGTGAAGCATAGGACACGGTTCACACTATATTATCAACGAGATTATTGCTAAAAATCGAAGAGATATTTTTCAATTGATTTTAACCCTTTTATGTAGCACAAGTTCATCTTATTTATACCCATCGATAATTAACTTATATTCTATTATTCCCCGAAGATTCCATTGTATAGTGCTCCTTCGAATATGAATATATATATATATATATATATATATATATATATATATATATATATATATATGGTTGAAGATGACTGACATTATATATATATATATATATATATATATTTACCACAGCAATTTGCAAGTCGTTTACAAAGAAATTTGCATAACAGATGGATTGCTGCTTAAATATTATACACACAAACACACACTTATATATTTTTGTGTGTTCGTGTGTGTATTCGTGTGTGCGTTTGTGTGTGCGCGCATGTATATACATTTTTTCATGTATTTTTGAAAGTTTTCTCAATTTTATTCACTTCCTGATTTTCATTTACTTTCTAGGAAATACAATTTTCTCTTAAAATATGTTTGTTAATCACACGGGATAACTTAAAAAGTGTCACCAAATATAGTATTTCTTGAAATATTCATCATCACCGCTGAATTCGATGCTTCTATAAATTAATGATAGATTGTTCCATTCTATTAGTTATATCAGATTCTATTAATATATCTGAATCCTGCAACTCAGCCTATTTCATCTACACAACAATGATTTTTTTTCTTTCACACGTTTATTCTGTGATATTACCGGCTGAAACTATTTTGAAAACAACAATTAGATATGTGTACGTGTTAGGGCGTGTTTGTGTGCACGCACGTTGATACGAGAGTGAGGGTGGTAATAAAACATTCATCTAGCTTATTTTCTTGAAAGTTCATCAATATATAAATTTAAATATGTGATACAGTGTGGTGTAGAAAGTTTGTGTCGATTTCAAAAGTTAATAAAATCAAACATGAAAATGAAAGAAAAAAAAACTTCGTATATCTATGAAGTATATTAAATGTTATTTATTTTCTGTTTCAAGTAATAACACACCATAGTCTGGAGTGGAAAGCATCATGCATATTATTTGTGGAAGATTTTCTTGAGAATGGTGAGTCCGTTGTAGCGATTCAGCGTTCCCTACAAAGGCACTTTTCCCTGTTCGTCATGATCTTGTACCGGGTGGAAAAACAATTCGTCAGTAGGTTTCTAACTTTAAACACTAATCATCGGGTTTAAACACGAAAAGTTCTAGGACCGCAAGTGGGACATTCTGCACAAGAACAGGGATCTGCTTTGCATGAGTACTTTCGAAATGTTCGCAAAATAATCTCCATATACATTTCAAAAAGATGATGGTTGTACAGAAGCTAATCGATATGGATTATGAACATCCTCTCAACAGCTATTCTCATCTGCAGGGATGAAACGCACTTCCATTTTTCGGGGATGGTTAATAATCAGAACTTTTCATACTATTCAGTCAATAAACCTCGTGGACTCCACGAACGACCACTACACAATGTGAAGGATATTGTCTGGTGTGCAACAGATGGATTCAGGATGTGGTGTCCTTATTTTTTCGAAGGGGAATGTGTTACAGTAACTGTTACATCGGAGCGTTATTGTTAACTCCTCGAAAGTTTTCTCCATCCTAAAATCGACCAGTTGCTCACCGCTCATAATCCGGATGATATTTCCGACAAGATGGTGCCATATCTCATACGTCACGATGTTCACTGAGAATCTTCCATGACGTTTCAAGATCATCAGGTTTCTCTGCGACAATATATTGGGAGGACCGCACGTACCCGGATTTAGACGCTTGTGTGTGTGTGTGTGTGTGTCTGTTTTTTTTTTGTTGTTCTTTTTTGTGGGGGGGGGGGTGTATCAACCCCCGACCAGTAACTATAGAAGATCTAAATGTAGCAATAACTCAGGAAATCAATGCAATTCCACTGAACATATATATACACATGCTTGTATGTATGTTTGTGTGTGTACACACACACACAAACACACACATATATATATATATATATATATATATATATGTGTGTGTGTGTGTGTGTGTGTGTGTGTGCGCTCACGCGCGTGTGTGTATGTGTGCCCGCGCACGTGTGTGAGTGCATGTGTGTATAAATGTATGGGTGTGTATAAATATTTGCAATTTTCTAAATTTATAGGGAATAGGAAATAGAAAGATTTTTAACAGTACTTTAGACATAGGAATAAACACCACAGAAAAGCTGAGAGTTTCACGTCGCAAGCGATCTTCAGATATTGTCATTCTAATATTTTTCTGATGGAATTCTACAAAGGTCACAAAAAAATACATACATACATATATATATATATATATATATATAACGGAACTTTAAAGTGGTATGTTTTCCTTAATATATATATTAAGGAAAACAGACCACTTTAAAGTTCCGTTATAATAATTTATTTCACCAGACCACTTTTAAAGGACACTGGATCATCACATAGCGCTTCCAAAAAATGAAACGCAAAAAAAATATTATAATGGACCCTTTAAAATGGTCTGTTTTTCTTTAAAATATTAGCTTTGGATTTACATTGAACTCTCAGGATTTCATCCTCCCTGGGACTATCCTTAAGGATTACCAAGTTTTTCATAACTTATATATATCTTATATATATATATATATATATATATATATACACAAGCACAAGGGTAATAAGTCTTTGGGACATGTAGCAAGGGAGTCAAATTCGATATGGAGTGTAAGGGACGCAACTCTTTCCATAGAAAAATGTCTGACACAACGCAAAGCAATGTATACCGAACACGGGTGTGAACGCTTCTGCCAATTTCTCCAAGCGACCTGCTTTTATGGAGCCCAGATACACCTCATTAGCATGCGTGTAACGCGACCTTGCTTGATTGCACGAGACCGTGAATATTAAAATGTTACGGACGCCATTTTGGAGCCTTTCTTTCTTTTCCCACAGGCCAGACAGACACGAGGGCGTTTGGGAGGTAAGCCATTTCTATTTTCCTCACGCTCCCCCCTGATCTCATGATCACAGAGTTGGCAGGGAGGCGGCGATCGCTTTTGCCGGGTGCTTCTTCGAAAGCGAGGCTCATTGTCGCTTGTGCTCCAGTCCGCGGTCTGCGGGTCGACAAACACCGCGTCCCTTGGAAGGCTACTGATATCTAAGTCACTGCCTGATGGAGCTGGCGTGAACCAGAGCGATGCCTCACTGGTCTCAGATTCCGATTCGCTCTCGTCGTCCAACGGTGGTTGCAACTGCGTCGCCGGCCGCAGGTCCTTAACATGACGGGACACACCCTCGGCCCGAACCGCCTGTGGGCTGATCACCTCAGTGACGCGTCCGGTTCCGTATTTCGTCGTGCACTTGCTGCGCGGGTTTTTAATCCAGACGACATCTTCTTTCTTCAGCCTCTCTCCGGTTACTTTCAGTTCGGGCAGCGGGTTGGTCTCTATGCCCTTCGCTCTGACGTGGTACCTATGTAATGTGTCGGCTGGCGCCGTAGAGGGTGAGACATCATCCTTCGGGGTCACGTTGTACAAGTAGTCCGCCTCAGACACCGCACAGCCCGTCCTGGCTGCGATGGTCTTGACGGTCCTGTGGTTCCGCTCGATGATCCCATTTCCACTCGGTACGTGGGCGCACCGGAACTGTAGGTGCACTCCCCAGCCATCCGCAAACTTCCTGAACTGCTCACTGGTGAATACGGTGCCATTGTCGGTTAATATCTCCGTTGGGGGGCCACGTTCAAGGAAGATACTGTTTAACTGACGGATGATGGTGGCTGCATCTTGTCGACGCAGCAGCCGCCATATCGTAAACCTAGATGGACCGCAATCAATGAGCGTCAGGAAATCCTCGCCGTTGTGGTGAGTAACGTCTATCGTCAGCTGGCTCCAGTGGCTCCTCACGCTCAGGTGCCCTTTCTTCCAGTGAACGGGTGCTGGGTCTATAGACTGGCACGCCACGCAGCTTCTGGCCACTCTCCTGGTGTCTGTCTTTTGTACTCCTGGGTCAACCAACTTGGCGAAATACAAGGTCCGCTTGACTCAAGGGTGTCCGCTTTGTTAGTGGACTTCTTTGATTCGATTAGATCGAACGGGACTCACGGGCACAGCGCAGGCGGGTTGCACGGGCTCAGTAGCTTTCTTAGTGGCGTCAAGCCACCTTTGGGGTACCCTCATTAAACAATCTGCCTTGTTGAGGCTAGATTTGACCAGGGACACTTCCATTGTCAGTGCGTACCCTTGCACCAGCTTCACGATCGCGTCGAGACGTCGTCAGATATGCATCTCGATGGTGGCTTTAGTCCGCACCCTGGCCCTCCCGGTAAGGGTATCCGAGATCCACTTATAGACGCAAGCGGAATCCGTGAACAGACGCAGGGTGGTCGACTTTCAGAGTATCGCCAAGTTGATCCCCTTGATGACAGCATCGAGCTCCGCTAGGTTTATGTGCTGGGAGTCCTTTTCTGGACGTAACCAGTAAGCATCTTCAACCACGGCTCCATCGTGAACTATCGATACGCCGGTTGCAAGAGAGCTTGCGTCAACCCACACACCGAGGTTTTGGCTGTCGACGCACCATCTGCACCGCGCTGGGTCTTCCTTGCGTACTCTAGCGAGGACCTCCTTCATCATGGTGTTGAGATGGGCGTCGTGAACTTCATCATCCCATCCAGTGGTGACGTCAGATGCTCTCCGCTTGATGAACGACACCGCAACACTTAGCCAGCCACCTACAGGAAGGTGCCCAACTACTTTGCCGCACAAGGAAAATATGCTACGCCACGTGACAACGGGGGGCATGTCTGGGACTTCGTTTCCCCGTTTCCAATACAGAACGTCATCCTCTCCCCAGACCCGCAAACCAAGCACCCGTGCACCATCCCGTAGCCTCTCCGGTTTCTTGCTGAGGAGGCAAAAGTTGTAGAGATGCTCCTTCACGCGCGCCGCATATATAACTCCCTCGTTCACGTACAAGTCATCAGTATATGCAGATGTTACCCGCTGTATGCGCTCATCCTCCGTCAGAATGGAGTCAACAATCATCTGCATAATTGATGGTACCACATTGAGTCCAAATCCCATGCGGGTCAGGCAATAACTTTGCCCCTTGATAAGCACAGTTTGATAGGGCCACAGTGATCGGTGCACACGCACTTGAAGGTATGGCTTGCAAAGATCCAGCAGAGATACATTTGGTCCCTTCTGTCGCCATTACCTTAGCTTCTCGGTACACACTTCTGCGCGGCTGTAAAAGGGTCCACGTGCTCTTTCAGTTCCCGATAGTCGAGCACTGTGCTCACCTTTTGATTGTTGTGCTGGATAACCGCCATTAGCGGGATCAGGCCCTTCGGGGGCTCCAATTCCTTCTCTGGATAAGGAACCAACCATCCGTTATCAATCCAGGCTCGCAGCTCCTTGTCGTATTCCGCACGAGCTCGCGGGGGATTTTATACTCTGGCACACGTTTGTACAGCTTCTCCGGCGGTTGATCGTCCGACCATGTCCAGGATACCATCTAGGACTTTGTGCGCTGGTCGAACACCGCACGAAAGTCAGGCCGTTCCAGCTCCATTGCGGCACCTAGAGCAAGACCAGTTTCAGTGAAACGCGCCCGACCCTCTTCGTCAACATGGAGGCCACCCAGTTTTTTGATGACGTCCATTCCCAGGAGCAGATCATAGCCGAGCAGCTCTCCGTCCACGACCAGGGCTTGTACGGCTACTGCAGGCCCATCGCCGATGCTTGCGCGGATGACGCTCACTTCACAAGAGGCTAGCGAGCCCCATAAACAGTCAGAACTGGAATCTTTTTCTCGTCCCACGTGTCACAACATGCCTTGCGCACAAGGGTCTGGGTGCACGCGGTGTCTACAAGCGCGAAGCGCTCACGCCCGTTAATCCGCACGCTCACAGCGGGTAGCGCCTTGTTCAGCGGCGATTTGGGGAGAAGGCTAGCGCTGTAGCTTACTCCCCTTGTTTCCCAGACAGCTTTTTGCTACGTGGCCCAGCGTGTCGCACCTGTAGCAACGCATACGTCTCCGTGTTCATCGGTTATGCTTAGCCTTCGCACCGCTTCGGCAGTCTTTGGAGAAGTGGATCAGTCAGCCACATTTATAGCACCTTGTGTCCTCAGTTGGCGGTGCGGGTGCTTCCACAGCTGCTGAGAGCGGCTCCGCGTCGTCCTTCCGAATATTCCAGGCTCTGGCCAGTAACTCGTCTAGCCCCACCTCATTGAGCCTTGACGATGTTCGTAGCAGTCGACTGGCGTTGTCTGGGAGTCCTGCAAGAAAGGCGCATCCTAGGATTTGGTCGCTTCCTCCACCGAATGGGCGGCCAGCTTTCTCAAATCGGCCAGAAAGACATCTACCATTTCATCTGGCCCAAACCGCCGTTCGGTGAACTGCCTCCAGGCGACAAAGGGGTCCGCACCGAATGCCGCGTATAGAGCCTGCTTAATTTCTTCCAAATCTGCGTCATCTCCAAGCGACCTGCTTTTATGTAGCCCAGATACACCTCATTAGAATGCGTGTAACGCGACCTTGCGAGACTGCACGAGACCGTGAATATTAAAAAGCCGCGGACGCCATCTTGGACCCTTTCTTTCTTTTCTCAACCCATAGGCCAGACAGACGCGAGGGCGTTTGGGAGGTAAGCCATTTCTATTTTCCCTACAGGACATTTAATTCTTGTGAACACCTAGATAAATAAGAACAAACTGAGATAGTTTAATGGATATAATGATAGATAGATATGGATTATTAACAACCTGGTATAAAATGATAGATAGATATAAAAACGCACACATGTGCACACATATATGTGTGTGTGCGTGTTTGTATATATATATATATATATATATATATATATATATATATATGTATGTGTGTGTGTGTGTGTGTGTGTGTGTGTGCGTGTGTGTGTAAATGCGTGTATGTTTCTTCTAGACAGCGACTGTTTAAACAGATTTAGTTATTTAGTCTATTGTTTTTTCAAAAGCATCATCTGCTTAGGGGATTCGATTCCGTATATATACATACCTAGCTGTATGAGAATGTCTATATTGTTCACCTTTGTGACAATGTTTATGTGTATATATTTTAATGTATCACTTTGATTTTTCTTCCACGCAATTATTTTCTATATGCTTGTATTTAGTCATCTGTTTACTTAGCTTGAGCTTTAATCTCCGCCCCTTTGTGCATCGTCTCTCTTGATGCTGGCTTCTTGCAAGTGCGTACAAATCAATATCCCGCCCACCTCGGTTTATATTCCTCATGTAGTTTTCCGCCATATTATCGATTAATTGAGTATAGGTTATCGCTCATATTCGTATGAGTGAAATCCGACAGATGCAAGCCGCTTGGAATGCTTCTTTGTCAGATATATCCGAGTTGAGAAAAAATGGTGCTATCTATATATTTACCTATATGAACTGGGAAAGGAAATAAAATAAGGACTAATAGGGAGAAAGAATGATTTAAGGAAAGATGTAAATTCATCTCTATCAAGAGGTGCGCATATCCAAATGAGAGAGGTGAACACAGGAGAATATACGAATGGAGTATATCTTTCTGCTTACTTGCTGATAGCAATAAGCATTCTTGAGCACTTCTATTTGAAAAACGATTTCGCAACATTGTTGTTACATTTTATAATGTAAATGTTAACAACTTTTTCGAACTGCTTTTCAGATCACTAGTTAAGAAAAAGAGAAACAGTAAAATCAAAACAGACTGAAATATCTTTTAAAAAGAGAAGACCACAACTATATTAGTATCACTAATTGTAATAACAACGGCATCAACAATATGCAAATGACTCAGGACAATGGAGAGATGCAGTAACACTTACGAGGAAGAATAATATGTCGTCCGAAAGATACAGATTAACGAATACATATCATACTGTCTATGAGGGATATACCAATACAATAGAAATTGAAAAAATCTAACCAAGAGTTACCTGCATTATTTCACCGATGAAACGCCTGTTTCGAAATCACCTGAATATCCTCAATCCATTTTTTACCAACCATTTAAAAAAAAAGAACGTATTTTTTTTATATTGTGGTAAGGGTTACTTTATTATTATTATTATTATTATTATTATTATTATTATCATCATCATCATCATCTAGCTATATCACATTTGCCAGTGCATGCAAGTCACATTTACGTTGATTTCTCGTTTGTTAAAATGTATTTCTTACATTTCTGTCCATGTGAACAACATAATCTTTTTTTTTTGTATGCATGGACCAGAGTTGAACATATATTCAATACCATTGTACACTTTACTTCTTTTGTATTGTTTTTGATAATATCAAAATTGTGTATGAATATATTTCTATAGCTATATACAAACGATTCTAAACAAAAGAGAATATCTTTAGAAAATAGGATACATATAAATAATAGGAAGAAAACTGTTTTTATTCATTAAAAAATAGAATAGACATATTATTCCAAGACATTTTTTGTCTCCGGTTACGAAAAGGCATAAGTATGTATTTTTCTAGCTCTCTTGTTGAATGAATTTTGTTTTTCTAAACAACAAAATCATTCAAAAAATAATTTTATATAAAAATAACCATACTGCATAATTATGTTAGAATTTAGACAGTTAATAACATACATACATACATACATACATACATGCATACATACGCACACACACACACACACACATATATGTGTGTGTGTGTGTGTGTGTGTATGTATGTATGATAGGCTTGTGTAAACTATCAATATACTCTTCAAAACTGGTTATATTAGGATGAAGAGAGTTGTAGCACGTGATCGGCCCAGTCTTTATTTAATAAACAAAAGGAAATACTACTACTTTACAATGTCACCTTATACAAGTGGAACAAAAATAATAGCGAAGAACAAATAGATATATCAGTCTTTCTGTTTGAAAATGTAAACTGCATTTTTGTTCATATATTTTCCATCTCTTCCATATCCGGATATTTCAAATAACTTTTTTTTTCTCACATCGACTATTAAATTATCAGAAAATCTGTTTATCGATCTATGAATCATATATCCAATTATAATGATATTGCCAAATGTATAAGTTTAGTTATTTATTAAAAATTATTTCATCAATTTATTCCATTATTTATCAATCAATAACTCTATACGTTGGAATCGCTGTTACAAAACTCATCTAATATACCTATGTATATTGAACAGATCCGACTATCAGAAATATATTGATTCTACCTGAGCTATTTATCAATCTTAGTCAGCGCTTATGCCTAAAAATTATTTGATCCTCGCATAGCCACCTGCTGTTTAATAGAATTGGCACTTTTATTCGGATCTTCTTAAACGGGTACTTCGGCGTATAAACCACCTCAAAATGTACAAAAAATGCCTGCTTACTGGACACCCTATAAGTGCAGTATATAGTAATTTTATTAAAAGATATTTCCATTCGAATATAAACAAATTTTGACGAATGGGAATTGTGAATAACTGTTTGAAACGATAAGATTAAATAAAGAAGTTAAAAAAAAACGTCTGCGGTATTGTAGTTGCAGTAATACAATGAGACCTCGACATAAATTTCTGCGCGTAAGTTGGTGGTTTTCCGCCGATTTTACGAATTAGAAACAATCACTGTTTTAATTTTCATTTTTGAACGTAGCATCAGGATTGACCGTAAAACATTAAGTGGTTGCTAATTCTCAGTGTTGTGAGAGTTGCGATTTAAACATGGAATTTGCTCGAATAGCTCAAAGGTATATTTCGAACAGGTAATCAAAACTTCTTGCCAGTCGATTATTGGATGACATATTTGGCTTTCACGATAATATTTGAATAATTTTAATTGAGAAAAATGTCAAGACTGCTAAATGTGGAAATTGGTTCAATTGAAACAAAAGTGAACTGATTGTAAGAGGCATGGTGTCACTTGATCTCGGCCAGAAACAAAAGTTAATATTCATAATATATATATATATATATATCAGAAGGAAAATTAAATAACCCTTACGTGTATATAAAAGCTAATTAATACTTGGTATTTTACTTATATTCGTCATAATTTCATACTAGTTTTCTTAATATTTCCATGAACGTAGACTTTATTTCGACGTGTTCTAATAATATGTATTAATATATAAACTTTAGAATCGGACCAATTCATGCTTCATCCCTACGAAAAAAATATGAAATATGAAGACAGTTTCATTTTAGCATATTTGTAAAAATCAAAATTATAAATGAAAAAGAAAGGAAGATACGAGAATTCGTCTTGCCAATTATCGGTAAGAAGTCATCCAGTTAAATGGAAATTGCAGAGAAGACAATAAGATTCTGGACAAAATAAGATACAAAAATTGGGAAATATGGATTTTTAAGAAAGAATATAATGAAACCGATCGCTTTTTTAAAATGAGAACATACTTTAAAAAAAAAAAGAAAGAAAGAAAGAAATAATGTAAAAATGACGATACTTCACAATAAGAACTTGTAATAAAAAGGAGGTGGACGATTGGCAAATAAAAATATTGTGATACAGGAAAGTTAAAATAAATAGTATGAAATCAAATTAAAAGTGAAAATATGAATTAAAATGTCTATAAAAAATAAAATCGGAATAGGAGAGGAAAGTAAAAATCATAAAACAAATGGAAAATATGATAAGCCCTAAACATAGACAATTATACTAAGAAAAATAATGTGAAAGTAAATGAGGATTAATAAAAATGTTTTCAAGTGAAGATCAAACTTAAAAGCTACTTTAGAATTATAACCATTTTCTCGTTAGCAGTCTTCATCTTAATAAGACTTTTGAAAGTGTTCATTTTTCTGTTTTATTTCCTCCATTTTTTCTACCCTCGTTGTACCAACGCATGCAGACTGATAATGTGTCATCATTAAAATTACCATCGCCAGTGCCACTGTTCACAATTCAATTTCTTATAAAATCGCCAAGACCATTGTCAGTGTCAATGTTTTGTTGTTTAATTCCAAACAAACACAACTGTCAACAACAATAATGATGTTAAAATGTATTTTCCTTTATGTTGTTACAGCTAATTTTAGTCGTTGTTGTTGCTGCTGATAATTATGCCTTAACGAGAACGTTTTCCTTCATTTATTTTTCGTCTTCTAGAATCATTTCATACTTACTGTCCCTACTAAGTCTACCATTTACTTTTGGAAGACTAATCGGTTTTCATGAAAATCACTGCTACTAATACTGATAACACATACCGGAGTGCTGCTTCCGTTTCTAAATAATTGTTCTCTTTTATTCTTTGTTCTACCAACACTACTTCTAATATTACCGCCATAACTACTGCTCTCGATGCTCTTAAATTAAATACGACTACAACTACAATTATTGCTACCCTTACTAAAACTGGATTCGTTCTTTTCCAATATCATATCTACGTTTTTCGAAGTGAGCTGCGTTTCGTTTCGCCTCTTAAAGTAAAAACAAAAACAGAAATAACAAAAACAAAAATTGCAACTGAAATCAAAAGAAAAGGTTTATTGAAATATGCGAAATGCGTAGAGGATTATATGTATCGACGCTACATTGTTTGCTTTCCTTTCTGTCTTTTCCTGTTAAAGAAAATAAGGAAAAGGGAGTACTTTCTTTATTTGTCACCTTGATCTCGTTCCATCTCTCTCTCTCACTCTCTCTCTCTCTCTCTCTCACTTTCTCTCTTTCCCTCCCGCGCCGAAGATCAACTGAGGATTAATTTGATAAAATGACAATGAAATATATACATATACTTCATTTTGTCAATATATGTTTATGTACTAGTACAGAATATGAATATGTCGAAATAAATATTCATGAATATAATAAAACATCGATGATAAGGATCTTAAATATACAAGTAAACACGCACAAACACATATACACACACGCACACACACGCACACATACTCACACACACTCACACACACATGATTTATTATTTTAACATTCTTTAGATTTCAATGGGATTTCATCCATTTATATGGTTTATTATAATTCATAATATAGTTATTACTTTTTTTTATTTCTTATTGTTCAACTTTACATACAGAGATTTTTCTTCTCTCTGTCATTCGTTAGAAAACTTTTTGTCCCCCTGCATTTATTTATATGAAGAATCGGCAACTTTCAGCTATATCCATTCAATGGATACGATTTTTGTTTTAATCTTAAGGTGGATATCTGTCAGTTTTGCAGAATTTCATAATATTTTCTTATGATTATAGATTTTAGCTAACAGCAGGATCACTTTATATATCTCTTGACCAAATGACTACAATCACCTCCTACCTCATCAGTTTTGAACCGACCTTCAATTACATTGCCTACATTGCAACCCAAACCATAATCTCTCTTCCTACTTTTAAGTACTTAGACTTATGACTGAACACTCCCAAGAATGTTTTAATCTTTAACTTTGCTATTAGTTCCATCAAATGTAACTCTACATTCATCAGCAAATATTTTTATTGGAATAGTTTTCACACAGTTTCACAACTTAAATCCTTCTCATACCGGGATTTATTTATAGGTGATGATTTTATTGTTTGTAAATTTATTTATAATTTTCTTAACATTGTGTATCTCTTTTCATTCGGAACATTATATTTTTCAAAGATATTTGATCGGGACATTTTGTAGATTTCTCGGCTACATCCTCACAAATATCATTTTTTAGACATTCTGACAAACTCTTTACGTTTTCTTCTTCAGAAATTTGTCTTCTCATTGTTTTTATTGATCTTTCGTCCCTATTCACGCGTGAACTTAACATATTGCTATTACTTTTCTCTTTTGAAGTCAAACATTTATTACAACGCATGGCAACCTGTACACGTCTGGAATTTGGAAAATTACAATACTATATATACTAATACCATAATTATTATGTGTACGGTAATTGCGTGATTAGCGACCCGTCTTACACCAAAGATTTTAAAATAAGGACCCTAAGGCTACTAAAAGAATATATATATATTAATCAATAGGGGTCGTTTATTCTTATATAGGAATTATAGACTAGATATTAATTTGATCACAATAATTTTTCTCAAATTGAGCATTTACGGTAAATAATACTTCTAAAGAATTAAAACCTCGGTTGGTTAATATTAGTTTTTTATTGAAATCATTTTGATCCTTGATAAAAAAACATACGTGTAAATCATCCGCTACAAGCACACAGACACACACACACAACATACGCACGCACGCACACCACACACACACACACACACACATACACACACATACATACATACATATATATACATATATATATATATATATATATATAGAGAGAGAGAGAGAGATTGCATGGGAATTAATATATTTTCGATAAAATTATTTTAATGACGGTTTGTATGAAAACGATAAAGGCAGCCAGTTTTTAAGTTAAAACTTATAAATTTCTTAGATGTATAACTGTGGATTTCCGTTATTAAATGTTTTTCAAAACAATATGAAGATATATGAAATGTTCCACTTTATCAAACTCTTTCTTTATAATTAGGAAGCGTATTAATGAAGCTTAAAATTATGGTATATATGTATTTAAGAAAAAAGCAATATATCTGCATAATTGAACAAACAATTAATTTTTAATCCTTGGACATTAATTTACTTTATACGACAGTTAATCCTGGTTATTCTGTTTAAATATTAATCCTAATATTTTAGCTAAAAACGAATTTAATAGAAGTGTAATTTTTATTAATGAAGTTTCTTAATGCATCACTGAATATCTTAGCAAACATCTGTTGAAATGTTGATTTTTAATTCACAATAGTCAATGTATTCACCTAATATAATAAAGGAATATTTTAACCAAGTCTTTCGCTAAGATGCATATGTTAAAACGATTATAATAATTTTACTTTATTTATTTCACACAAATAATTTGCAAATCACACATATCAATGAAAATTAACATACCTGAACATAACTATATATATAAATTTAGAATAATATATGCATATATATATATATATATATATATATATATATATATATATATAGATAGATAGATGTATGTATGTATGTATATTTACATTTCTGCCAATCAATCTCTGTAGGTAAATATGTAAAATGATGGAAAAATCACTCTTGTAAATGTAACCGTGTGAAAATAATTTATGTATAGTCCAAAAATTTGTAAATGTTTGGAAAATGCCAAACAAGTGAGATATGTTTATATGTGAGATTTATTTAAATCAAATAAATACATAATAATGTAAGTAATGCAATGTTTCTTAAAATGTTTAGAAATACTTCTTGATATTTCCTTATAAGAGAATATCAACCCATAAAATTTTGCAGCATACAAATTCTATACATGCAAAATAGCCTATCCAGACACTATTAAAGATGTTTCCCGTTATTTCAGACGAGCTAACGAATATTAAGCTGAAACATTAGTGTGAGTAAAGAGAATCGTTTATATTTTTAATTCATCGTTTGTGGGGATTTCTTTTCTTGTCGTATTCTATCATTTCGTTATTTAGTTTATATTTTCTCATTTCATCGGAAGATGTTGTTATATTCCCCCTCGCCGGATCCGTAAGTTTAATTCTTGCACCGATTATTTTCCTAAATCTGTACTAAACAGATAACATATGGCCTCTAGAAGACGACATTCCTGATGCCGTCTTCTAGAGGCCATATTCCTTCCTTGTCTGTCACTCTGTATATAGTCGGCAAAAAAAGGTGAATTGACGGGAGACCCATAGAATGAATAATCTTGAAAGTTATACATAAAATAAAACCCAATCTTTTTTTCAGACAAGGAAGGAGGCAGGTAAAGAAAAATAAGAAAACATTACGCACCGTCTAATTTGATACATTTAAAATACCACTCACCATGAATGTTACTTCCGATCCGATATATATATATATATATATATATATATATATATATATATATATATATGAAGATCATGTTGTATACTACTCAATACAATCAATTAGTGCACACTAGATTAAGACATAAATTCTTAGAATTAGTTTAAAAACATTTCCCTAAATAGAGATCTCTGAGGAAAATTTTCAACCGTAACACTTAAACTTAGCTATAGTTGCACAAATAATTTAGAAAAAAAAAAAAACATAACACTAAAATATTAAAATTATATAACAAAAGTCGCGGGTATAGTAGGCCTGACCCTGCTGTGTCTATTACAATTAACTTGTGTAATTCTAAAAATCTCTAACAGTGCCCATAGTATAAGTGTGTGCTATTAACTCGGATTAAAATCCCAGGGATTCTGAACATTTTTACATCGATAATACAATGAATAATTTCAAAAATCGCTTTTATAAACAATTATGATATTTTAATAACGCAGATAAACGAAGCGTGACATCAGTTTCTAAGAATTTTTGGGAATTAAAAACCAAAGATAAAACAACCAAAGATAAAACAGCCAAAGTTAAATGGAACATTCTAAAACAAGCTAGAATCTCAAGGTCGTGAAACGGACCGTGCTTTCTCTGCCTGCAGAGAAAATACAAATAATTAAATACTCAAACAAGGACAATCTGCAGAATTGATGACATGAAACAGTAATAAATTGTAAACATGCAAAGAAATTAACCTTACAATCTAGCCAAAGGAATTTCTAATCTACGAATGAATCTTCCTGTGTTTATTATGTTTATAAACTTGGGATCGTAACAAACGCTAATATACACTAAATGTAATATATTATATATTTAATTTTAATTTTAATTTTATATTTTATTCTAAACTTAAATATATTCAAATTTATCCTTACTTTTGTAAGTTAAACATAATATATGATAAACTTAAATTTATTTCTGTTGCATTTAGTATTTATCCATTAATTTCTTTTAGATATTATTACTTAACATCTTTAATAATACTTTATAAGTAATATTAATAAATTAATATAATAATTACTGATCTTGGCTCTCCGGAAGAACTTACTGATGCCTGTATTAATTGCTATAACTTTACTGCCTGTTCTACCAACAATAATCACACTTCATTTGGGTAATTTTTTCACTGCTTTCCTGTATCTCTCTCGCAGTTTTGTGAGTGTGAATTTCTCCTTATCCTTTTTCATCATTATGTTCTCAAAAAGATTCTACAGTCTCCGATTTTAATTAATAGTGTTATTTTTTTCCCCTTTTCCTAACCTTTGTCGTTGCCTAAATGTCCAATCCATGATATTCTTAGCAACCTTCTGTAGAAACAGATTTCTGTTGTCTCAATTCTTTACTTTGGTATGAGTACATTTTGGAAGACATCTTTCGCTATTACAATATGCTTTCGGATTTCTGTTGTCGCATGTTCCGTCTTCTATTAAATAACTTCCTAGAGATTTAAGAATTTGTATGTGTTTGATTTTAAAATTTTGTAGTTCCCGTCTTGGACTGATCCTTTTGCCGACAACAGCAACGCATGCTGTCTTCTAAGAATTTTAGGACCATCAACTTTTTTATTATCTCTCTCTCTCTCTCTCTCTCTCTATATATATATATATATATATATATATATATATATATATATATATATATATATATATACAGACAGACACGCACACATACACACACACGCATATATATATATAATCGTCATGGTTGCTAAAATTGCATAGTTTCTCTCTCTCTCTCTCTCTCTCTCTCTATATATATATATATATATATATATATATATATATATATATTTATATATATATATATATATATATATATTTATATATATATATATATATATATATATTTATATATATATATATATATATATATATATATATATATATTCGAGTTGGGAGCGCGGAATGCGACTTGGTAAAAAGATTTATGTAAGGTATGCTCTTGTGGAATATAGATTCTTGGATGTCCACCACTGAGCATGCGTGAAATTATATATATATATATATATATATATATATATATATATATATATATATATATATATTGCTCCTGAACTAACATGTATTCTTTACTTCATAATCATATATCAAATCAACAAAAGCATTTAACCTGGAGCAAGCCAATAATTTTACTAAGGCATTGTTACATGGAGTGAAAGAGAAGAAAAAAAATTTAGTGAGAAATCAATAACCATTATTAGGGCAAAGTTTGCATGTTAAAAATGAATAACACGAAGAATGCAATTGCTTCGTATGTGTTGTGAAAAAACTAGTTTGAATCAACAAAATTCTGGTTGACTGCAATTGGCAAAAGTTACAGAGAGAAAATGTACGTTTTTAGTTTCGAAATTCTGTATCTGTATGTGCTTTGAGCAAGATCGTGGATTTGTATTGACCGCTGGAATCTTACTGTATCATACTGGCGACTTGCGAAAATCACCCCTTTTAAGGTAAAAAGGTAGGCTCCCACGGAACTTCGGAAAAACTCGATCTTACATTAAAAATATGTGATTGGTTAAAAATTAGCCAATCACTACACACGTACTAAACAGAATAGGTAAGCATACTCAGATCGAAAAGAGTCAAAGGAACATCTACGATGGCGAAATGCGTAAAGTATTGTAAAGTGTCACTTGATCTCGGCCAGAAACAAAAGTTATATTCATATCAGAAGGAAAATTAAATAACCCTTACGTGTATATAAAAGCTAATTAATACTTGGTATTTTACTTATATTCGTCATAATTTCATACTAGTTTTCTTAATATTTCCATGAACGTAGACTTTATTTCGACGTGTTCTAATAATATGTATTAATATATAAACTTTAGAATCGGACCAATTCATGCTTCATCCCTACGAAAAAAATATGAAATATGAAGACAGTTTCATTTTAGCATATTTGTAAAAATCAAAATTATAAATGAAAAAGAAAGGAAGATACGAGAATTCGTCTTGCCAATTATCGGTAAGAAGTCATCCAGTTAAATGGAAATTGCAGAGAAGACAATAAGATTCTGGACAAAATAAGATACAAAAATTGGGAAATATGGATTTTTAAGAAAGAATATAATGAAACCGATCGCTTTTTTAAAATGAGAACATACTTTAAAAAAAAAAAGAAAGAAAGAAAGAAATAATGTAAAAATGACGATACTTCACAATAAGAACTTGTAATAAAAAGGAGGTGGACGATTGGCAAATAAAAATATTGTGATACAGGAAAGTTAAAATAAATAGTATGAAATCAAATTAAAAGTGAAAATATGAATTAAAATGTCTATAAAAAATAAAATCGGAATAGGAGAGGAAAGTAAAAATCATAAAACAAATGGAAAATATGATAAGCCCTAAACATAGACAATTATACTAAGAAAAATAATGTGAAAGTAAATGAGGATTAATAAAAATGTTTTCAAGTGAAGATCAAACTTAAAAGCTACTTTAGAATTATAACCATTTTCTCGTTAGCAGTCTTCATCTTAATAAGACTTTTGAAAGTGTTCATTTTTCTGTTTTATTTCCTCCATTTTTTCTACCCTCGTTGTACCAACGCATGCAGACTGATAATGTGTCATCATTAAAATTACCATCGCCAGTGCCACTGTTCACAATTCAATTTCTTATAAAATCGCCAAGACCATTGTCAGTGTCAATGTTTTGTTGTTTAATTCCAAACAAACACAACTGTCAACAACAATAAAGATGTTAAAATGTATTTTCCTTTATGTTGTTACAGCTAATTTTAGTCGTTGTTGTTGCTGCTGATAATTATGCCTTAACGAGAACGTTTTCCTTCATTTATTTTTCGTCTTCTAGAATCATTTCATACTTACTGTCCCTACTAAGTCTACCATTTACTTTTGGAAGACTAATCGGTTTTCATGAAAATCACTGCTACTAATACTGATAACACATACCGGAGTGCTGCTTCCGTTTCTAAATAATTGTTCTCTTTTATTCTTTGTTCTACCAACACTACTTCTAATATTACCGCCATAACTACTGCTCTCGATGCTCTTAAATTAAATACGACTACAACTACAATTATTGCTACCCTTACTAAAACTGGATTCGTTCTTTTCCAATATCATATCTACGTTTTTCGAAGTGAGCTGCGTTTCGTTTCGCCTCTTAAAGTAAAAACAAAAACAGAAATAACAAAAACAAAAATTGCAACTGAAATCAAAAGAAAAGGTTTATTGAAATATGCGAAATGCGTAGAGGATTATATGTATCGACGCTACATTGTTTGCTTTCCTTTCTGTCTTTTCCTGTTAAAGAAAATAAGGAAAAGGGAGTACTTTCTTTATTTGTCACCTTGATCTCGTTCCATCTCCCTCTCTCACTCTCTCTCTCTCTCTCTCTCACTTTCTCTCTTTCCCTCCCGCGCCGAAGATCAACTGAGGATTAATTTGATAAAATGACAATGAAATATATACATATACTTCATTTTGTCAATATATGTTTATGTACTAGTACAGAATATGAATATGTCGAAATAAATATTCATGAATATAATAAAACATCGATGATAAGGATCTTAAATATACAAGTAAACACGCACAAACACATATACACACACGCACACACACGCACACATACTCACACACACTCACACACACATGATTTATTATTTTAACATTCTTTAGATTTCAATGGGATTTCATCCATTTATATGGTTTATTATAATTCATAATATAGTTATTACTTTTTTTTATTTCTTATTGTTCAACTTTACATACAGAGATTTTTCTTCTCTCTGTCATTCGTTAGAAAACTTTTTGTCCCCCTGCATTTATTTATATGAAGAATCGGCAACTTTCAGCTATATCCATTCAATGGATACGATTTTTGTTTTAATCTTAAGGTGGATATCTGTCAGTTTTGCAGAATTTCATAATATTTTCTTATGATTATAGATTTTAGCTAACAGCAGGATCACTTTATATATCTCTTGACCAAATGACTACAATCACCTCCTACCTCATCAGTTTTGAACCGACCTTCAATTACATTGCCTACATTGCAACCCAAACCATAATCTCTCTTCCTACTTTTAAGTACTTAGACTTATGACTGAACACTCCCAAGAATGTTTTAATCTTTAACTTTGCTATTAGTTCCATCAAATGTAACTCTACATTCATCAGCAAATATTTTTATTGGAATAGTTTTCACACAGTTTCACAACTTAAATCCTTCTCATACCGGGATTTATTTATAGGTGATGATTTTATTGTTTGTAAATTTATTTATAATTTTCTTAACATTGTGTATCTCTTTTCATTCGGAACATTATATTTTTCAAAGATATTTGATCGGGACATTTTGTAGATTTCTCGGCTACATCCTCACAAATATCATTTTTTAGACATTCTGACAAACTCTTTACGTTTTCTTCTTCAGAAATTTGTCTTCTCATTGTTTTTATTGATCTTTCGTCCCTATTCACGCGTGAACTTAACATATTGCTATTACTTTTCTCTTTTGAAGTCAAACATTTATTACAACGCATGGCAACCTGTACACGTCTGGAATTTGGAAAATTACAATACTATATATACTAATACCATAATTATTATGTGTACGGTAATTGCGTGATTAGCGACCCGTCTTACACCAAAGATTTTAAAATAAGGACCCTAAGGCTACTAAAAGAATATATATATATTAATCAATAGGGGTCGTTTATTCTTATATAGGAATTATAGACTAGATATTAATTTGATCACAATAATTTTTCTCAAATTGAGCATTTACGGTAAATAATACTTCTAAAGAATTAAAACCTCGGTTGGTTAATATTAGTTTTTTATTGAAATCATTTTGATCCTTGATAAAAAAACATACGTGTAAATCATCCGCTACAAGCACACAGACACACACACACAACATACGCACGCACGCACGCACACCACACACACACACACACACACACACACACATACACACACATACATACATACATATATATACATATATATATATATATATATATATATATATAGAGAGAGAGAGAGAGATTGCATGGGAATTAATATATTTTCGATAAAATTATTTTAATGACGGTTTGTATGAAAACGATAAAGGCAGCCAGTTTTTAAGTTAAAACTTATAAATTTCTTAGATGTATAACTGTGGATTTCCGTTATTAAATGTTTTTCAAAACAATATGAAGATATATGAAATGTTCCACTTTATCAAACTCTTTCTTTATAATTAGGAAGCGTATTAATGAAGCTTAAAATTATGGTATATATGTATTTAAGAAAAAAGCAATATATCTGCATAATTGAACAAACAATTAATTTTTAATCCTTGGACATTAATTTACTTTATACGACAGTTAATCCTGGTTATTCTGTTTAAATATTAATCCTAATATTTTAGCTAAAAACGAATTTAATAGAAGTGTAATTTTTATTAATGAAGTTTCTTAATGCATCACTGAATATCTTAGCAAACATCTGTTGAAATGTTGATTTTTAATTCACAATAGTCAATGTATTCACCTAATATAATAAAGGAATATTTTAACCAAGTCTTTCGCTAAGATGCATATGTTAAAACGATTATAATAATTTTACTTTATTTATTTCACACAAATAATTTGCAAATCACACATATCAATGAAAATTAACATACCTGAACATAACTATATATATAAATTTAGAATAATATATGCATATATATATATATATATATATATATATATATATATATATATATATATATATATGTATATATATATATATATATATATATATATGTATATATATATATATATATATAGATAGATAGATGTATGTATGTATGTATATTTACATTTCTGCCAATCAATCTCTGTAGGTAAATATGTAAAATGATGGAAAAATCACTCTTGTAAATGTAACCGTGTGAAAATAATTTATGTATAGTCCAAAAATTTGTAAATGTTTGGAAAATGCCAAACAAGTGAGATATGTTTATATGTGAGATTTATTTAAATCAAATAAATACATAATAATGTAAGTAATGCAATGTTTCTTAAAATGTTTAGAAATACTTCTTGATATTTCCTTATAAGAGAATATCAACCCATAAAATTTTGCAGCATACAAATTCTATACATGCAAAATAGCCTATCCAGACACTATTAAAGATGTTTCCCGTTATTTCAGACGAGCTAACGAATATTAAGCTGAAACATTAGTGTGAGTAAAGAGAATCGTTTATATTTTTAATTCATCGTTTGTGGGGATTTCTTTTCTTGTCGTATTCTATCATTTCGTTATTTAGTTTATATTTTCTCATTTCATCGGAAGATGTTGTTATATTCCCCCTCGCCGGATCCGTAAGTTTAATTCTTGCACCGATTATTTTCCTAAATCTGTACTAAACAGATAACATATGGCCTCTAGAAGACGACATTCCTGATGCCGTCTTCTAGAGGCCATATTCCTTCCTTGTCTGTCACTCTGTATATAGTCGGCAAAAAAAGGTGAATTGACGGGAGACCCATAGAATGAATAATCTTGAAAGTTATACATAAAATAAAACCCAATCTTTTTTTCAGACAAGGAAGGAGGCAGGTAAAGAAAAATAAGAAAACATTACGCACCGTCTAATTTGATACATTTAAAATACCACTCACCATGAATGTTACTTCCGATCCGATATATATATATATATATATATATATATATATATATATATATATATATATGAAGATCATGTTGTATACTACTCAATACAATCAATTAGTGCACACTAGATTAAGACATAAATTCTTAGAATTAGTTTAAAAACATTTCCCTAAATAGAGATCTCTGAGGAAAATTTTCAACCGTAACACTTAAACTTAGCTATAGTTGCACAAATAATTTAGAAAAAAAAAATAACATAACACTAAAATATTAAAATTATATAACAAAAGTCGCGGGTATAGTAGGCCTGACCCTGCTGTGTCTATTACAATTAACTTGTGTAATTCTAAAAATCTCTAACAGTGCCCATAGTATAAGTGTGTGCTATTAACTCGGATTAAAATCCCAGGGATTCTGAACATTTTTACATCGATAATACAATGAATAATTTCAAAAATCGCTTTTATAAACAATTATGATATTTTAATAACGCAGATAAACGAAGCGTGACATCAGTTTCTAAGAATTTTTGGGAATTAAAAACCAAAGATAAAACAACCAAAGATAAAACAGCCAAAGTTAAATGGAAAATTCTAAAACAAGCTAGAATCTCAAGGTCGTGAAACGGACCGTGCTTTCTCTGCCTGCAGAGAAAATACAAATAATTAAATACTCAAACAAGGACAATCTGCAGAATTGATGACATGAAACAGTAATAAATTGTAAACATACAAAGAAATTAACCTTACAATCTAGCCAAAGGAATTTCTAATCTACGAATGAATCTTCCTGTGTTTATTATGTTTATAAACTTGGGATCGTAACAAACGCTAATATACACTAAATGTAATATATTATATATTTAATTTTAATTTTAATTTTATATTTTATTCTAAACTTAAATATATTCAAATTTATCCTTACTTTTGTAAGTTAAACATAATATATGATAAACTTAAATTTATTTCTGTTGCATTTAGTATTTATCCATTAATTTCTTTTAGATATTATTACTTAACATCTTTAATAATACTTTATAAGTAATATTAATAAATTAATATAATAATTACTGATCTTGGCTCTCCGGAAGAACTTACTGATGCCTGTATTAATTGCTATAACTTTACTGCCTGTTCTACCAACAATAATCACACTTCATTTGGGTAATTTTTTCACTGCTTTCCTGTATCTCTCTCGCAGTTTTGTGAGTGTGAATTTCTCCTTATCCTTTTTCATCATTATGTTCTCAAAAAGATTCTACAGTCTCCGATTTTAATTAATAGTGTTATTTTTTTCCCCTTTTCCTAACCTTTGTCGTTGCCTAAATGTCCAATCCATGATATTCTTAGCAACCTTCTGTAGAAACAGATTTCTGTTGTCTCAATTCTTTACTTTGGTATGAGTACATTTTGGAAGACATCTTTCGCTATTACAATATGCTTTCGGATTTCTGTTGTCGCATGTTCCGTCTTCTATTAAATAACTTCCTAGAGATTTAAGAATTTGTATGTGTTTGATTTTAAAATTTTGTAGTTCCCGTCTTGGACTGATCCTTTTGCCGACAACAGCAACGCATGCTGTCTTCTAAGAATTTTAGGACCATCAACTTTTTTATTATCTCTCTCTCTCTCTCTCTCTCTCTATATATATATATATATATATATATATATATATATATATATATATACAGACAGACACGCACACATACACACACAAGCATATATATATATAATCGTCATGGTTGCTAAAATTGCATAGTTTCTCTCTCTCTCTCTCTCTCTCTCTCTATATATATATATATATATATATATATATATATATATATATATATTCGAGTTGGGAGCGCGGAATGCGACTTGGTAAAAAGATTTATGTAAGGTATGCTCTTGTGGAACATGGATTCTTGGATGTCCACCACTGAGCCTGCGTGAAATTATATATATATATATATTGCTCCTGAACTAACATGTATTCTTTACTTCATAATCATATATCAAATCAACAAAAGCATTTAACCTGGAGCAAGCCAATAATTTTACTAAGGCATTGTTACATGGAGTGAAAGAGAAGAAAAAAAATTTAGTGAGAAATCAATAACAATTATTACGGCAAAGTTTGCATGTGAAGAATGAATAACACGAAGAATGCAATTGCTTCGTATGTGTTGTGAAAAAACTAGTTTGAATCATCAAAATTCTGGTTGACTGCAATTGGCAAAAGTTACAGAGAGAAAATGTACGTTTTTAGTTTCGAAATTCTGTATCTGTATGTGCTTTGAGCAAGATCGTGGATTTGTATTGACCGCTGGAATCTTACTGTATCATACTGGCGACTTGCGAAAATCACCCCTTTTAAGGTAAAAAGGTAGGCTCCCACGGAACTTCGGAAAAACTCGATCTTACATTAAAAATATGTGATTGGTTAAAAATTAGCCAATCACTACACACGTACTAAACAGAATAGGTAAGCATACTCAGATCGAAAAGAGTCAAAGGAACATCTACGATGGCGAAATGCGTAAAGTATTAAGTTTGACATTCGAACCACCGGAAGAAGGAGCGTCCAAACGCGGAAACATTGTAATAAATATGGTGACAAAGATGAGTATAATGCAAATAATGTAGTCTTTTGTTACTTGCACCTAATTCAAAAGGATTATATAATTTACGACCGTTCACCTTGAGAACGTTAGCAAGTGCATACGTGATTTTCTTAAAGATTACTTATTTTCATGCCGACAACCCTTTTCACATAGAAAAAAAAATATCTATATTTCCACGACAAATTTTCAGAAAATCCGCATTCCTTACTTGCAGAATTTCAAGGTTAACTAATAAGACCCGCCAAGCGGGAAATTATTTTTACTCATGGTGATTGTAACTTAAACCTTTTCTAGTGCATTGTTTATTTAAAAAAAATTGGCGCCAAATAATGTCTTACTGAAAAAAAATAAGAAATACAAACCGTAAAATTTATTTCGTGTTATTTTAATATGATGAACGCTAATAAAAACGAATATTTACTGGTTTTTATGTTTTCATTAATTACAAAGACTTTCTATATGGTATAAGACATACATACAAACAACACAAAATGAACACGCCACATCAAGGAAAACAAGAAGCATAGAATTGAAAATATCAAAACATATTCACGTTACCCTCACTCAAAGATTAAGTTTGATTAAGCTATAATAAAATAAAACAGGAAAAATCTTATGTGTAATTTTGTGCATGCTCTTTATTTAATCCTATGTATAGCCTGACATGGACAATTGTTATTTAATTGCAGTGATTAAATAACTTTAAATTCAGGCACGTATAAAGAACTTGATCCATACATCTTACAGCAGAAGGCATCAAGAACCGTTTAATTTTAATCATCACATGATATACGATATCTTTCCATAGAGCGAAACATACAACGCATTTCCATAAATGAATGTTTTACTGGAATGTCACATTTATGGAATTTTTTCTTCAGAAAACATTTAGGAAATTTGAGTTACTGATGAAGGATAAACGATTGTAAATTCTGCTACCTCTTGAGAAAATGTTTTTTTTAAATAATAGTTTATGATATGTATGTTTGCAATATCCCCCATTTGTCTATCTATATCGTGTAAGATATTCTCATAGAGTCAATATACTTGCATATATACATATATATATATATATATATATATATATATATATATATATATATATATATATATACATTTTGACGTGAATAAATATATTAAAACGTTTTAATTATCAATGGATTTGTTTGTATTTTTACCGTAATCACGGAAAGTAATGAAAAATATAGTTTTAGTATCACCTGTAAAATTTCTGTACAAGAAACTTTTTTTTTTTCAAAATAGATTTTTTTCGATGGTCTCAGTTATTCTGTAAAACGATAAAAATATTATGTAAATATAAATTTGTCAGGTAACAAAATTGTTTCAAAAGTTATTACGATCCCCTACTTCTTCCTTTTAATTGCTTTCTTGGGACAGTACGCTCTTTAGATAGGTATATAACATTTTTGGAAATATTGAAGGAATTTTAAAACAATAATTTATCTAATTTGTAATGGCAATTCTTTCGTCCTTTAAATAATCAATAGAGCAAAATGCAACTAGTTTATTGTAATAATACTTGAACTCTAAAAAGTTCCTCCCATAAACGTAATCTATACGAAGCAACTATATATCCATTTATGACTTCGGCTTAAAACTTGATAAATATAATTTCATATAGTATATCATTGAAAGGATATGGGCAATCCAAAAGTTTCTATCTTTCGATTCTCTATGGAAAATTTTAATTTTACCGCACCTATTTTTCATTAGGAATTCTATTATATTTGTTATGTAACTAATTTTAATTAAATATAACTGATATTATTTTTTTTCTGAAGGCTTTATTTAAGTAATCAGTTTTGTCTATTTAACATAGAAAACATAGAAATCAATGAAAAATGCAAACAGTTCTTTGGAAGGAAATTCATATATTTTATAAAGGAAATTCTCATCCGTAGTTTTCAATATTGTTATAACTATTTAAATAGATACACTTCTTTCTTTCTTTCTCTCTCTCTCTCTCTCTCTCTCTATCTATCTATCTATATATATATATATATATATATATATATATATATATACAATATTCAAATGTATACACATGTCAAATCTCAAAGTAAAAAACAATTTCTATAAATTATTTGAATAATGTTTAATTCACTTCGATTTTAATGAACACTTAATTATTTTAGTGCTTAATTACTCTTGTAATAAAATCAATATCTAATGTTCTTAATGTCTGATTAAATGCACTGGATTTATCTTCAGTCACCCTAATATTCACAAGATAAATGTGTCATAATCTCAAAATTTACCCTCATTTCAGAAGCAGAACTCTTAATATACATTTCCTTAAGAATATATATTTGTTGAGCAGTTTGATTATGAATACAATATGTTAATAATGCAAATCTTATAGATGGTGACTTTGAATATATATCCGTAGTTTACATTAATCTTCAGAATATAGAAATCTGACAAGTAATTTACATATGGCTAAATGGGAGTTTTTTCTAATGGATTCTTCCAATGAATGAAAATTTTCATAAAATCGCAGATCTAGATTAAGAAAGAAAATACTAAAAAAAAAAAAATGATACTAAAAAATTCCCTGAGGATTTGTTTTATATCGCAAAAATTAGATCATACTATAGTTCAAGAGACATATTGCATTAAATCGATGGTTATAATGTTCAATCGTTATGGTTGATTTGAAAAAAAAAGCAAATAAATGCCGATAACTATCCAAGGATAGAAGACCACTGAAAAATCTAAGTAAACAGTAAACGAAACGTTGTGAATATGACAAAAAAGATGCGCAAACGAAACCCAAGTGAAACGACATATAATATTGAAATAACTTAAAGCTACACAAATAAGAATTGTTTTATTTTCACTCTGTTGTGCATTCCGAGATTAAATCAGGTCTCCAATGAATTACGAACGCAGGAATGAAATATAGCAAATAAATCTATTTATAAATATAGCAATTGTAATAATACAATTGGTAATATGGTTAGTAGATCGAGAAATGCGGTTAGTATCAATAATAATAATATAGAGAGAGTCTGGGAAATTCAGTATCGAAATATGACTTCCTTCTGAGTCTATGTGCTTGTAACGGTTACCTCACTCTCTCATTTCCGACTTCCGGGTATTGACCGGCAGTACTACAAATGTACACTGGTCGTGTCCACTTGTATGAAAAAGGGGAGAACCCCATAACACCCCCTTCTTAGATCTCTTTTTTGTGGGTATTTAGTATTTTTTTTTATCTCTTATGTTTGATAATCAAGGGTTCAGTAAATTTTCTCTTCCTGTTTGACCTCATTTCAGTGTCTCCCTGCGATCTTTGGATCTCAAACGCTTCGAAGATCGCATCCATAGAATCGTCGTTTTCTGTGGATGACGAGCTTGGCTCCTCAACCCGTCTTTTTGGTAATTGGTCGATATGTCTTCTATGGGAAAACTTCTCGCCTTTTATTGTGTACATTAGATTTCCTAATCTGTTAATTACTGTGCCAGGCTCCCAGTAAGCCATATTGTTTCTAAACATCCTAAAGTAAACCCGTTCTCCTGATTTAAATGATCTCTTGGGTACAATAGGTGTATACTGGTTTTTGTTCTTGTTTGGCAATAATTTGTCAAACGCAGACCTTATTCTCCGAGCAAACATCAATTCCGTTGGTGAAAGACCCGATGGCGTGTTCACGTTAGGTGTTATTCTGTACATTTGGAGGAACTGTTGTATCACTTTTATCGTCGGTACATCCTCGGCTTTTTTTAACGCTCTTCTTAATGTGTCAACGAATCTTTCAACTCGTCCGTTCGACCTCCGGTGGTACGGAGCTATCTTGATATGCTTTACTTGATATGTCTCACAAAATTCTTTGAAGTCACTGAAGGTAAATTGTGTGCCGCTATCGCTTACCAAACAATCTGCGACGCCAAACCTCGCGAATAGTTCGTGTAAAAAGCTTATGGTGTTTTCTGTCGTCGGGTGTTTAAATCTGGGAACCTCTGGCCATTTACTAAAACTATCTACTGTTATTAAATAATAGTAACCTTCAATGGGTCCTGCATAATCCACATGTATCCTGGACCACGGTCTGTCGACTTTAGTCCATGGCCTTTCTATAGAGGGTGGTGCTTTCGCAGCAGAAGCACAACCTTTGCAAATTTCCACCATTTGCATAATATCATCGTCCATGTTCGGCCAGTAGACAAAACTTCTCATAAGTGATTTCATCCGGTTTTTTCCGGAATGTCCTAAGTGAAAATCTTTCAAGATCCGTCTTCGTAGGGATTTCGGTATGACTACTCTCTTGTTATACAATAATATGTTGTCACAGATTGAGAAACTGTCTGCTAAATTCCTCACCTTCTCTTCTATATTTTCTTGGTATTCTGAATAAATTCGTCTCTTTCTGCTTCTCGTCTTATCTCTAGCAGCGTTATAGATAGTTCCTTTATTGTATTGAATAGTACCTTAGTGATTTCATATTCAGCTTGTAATGCCGCAATTACCGAATCTTCTAAACGTTCGCCTTTCGCAAGTATTAATCGCGATAGTCCATCAGCGTGTCCTATTTTCTTTGATGGTAAAACCTCAAGTTTGGAGTTATAGTTTAGTAACACAGTTCTCCATCTTAAGAGTGTGTTCGCTGTATAGACTGGTAGAACTTTTTTTAAACCTAAAATTGTAAGTAGTGTTTTGTGGTCCGTTTGGAACGTGAACTCTCTCCCATAAAGATATCTGTGAAAACGAGTTACTGCAAAAAATATGCCTAATGCCTCCTTTTCGATCTGTGAATACTTTCTCTCCGCCTGTAATAAAGATCTAGATGCGTGTGCAACGGGTTTGTTTGTACCGTTCCGCATCTTGTGTAAAAGGTACGCACCTACCTCATGTGAGATCGCGTCACTTGCAATATTAATTTCGAGTTCGGGATCGAAATGTGTCAATGCTAACTCCGAAGTTAATTTTTGTATTATTTCCTTAAATGCTTTTTTACAGTCCTCTGTCCAATTCCAATTATTCTCCTTTTTTAGTAACTCATTTAGTGGAGCCCTCAGTTCATGCATATTAACAATAAATTCGCCATAGTAGTTAGCTAGGGCCAGGAAACCTTGTATTTCTGCAACACATTTTGGTTCAGGCATATTTTTAATTGCCGATGCCCTCTCTGGGTACGGTTTCCTGCCATTTTCATTTATCATCTGACCTAAGTATTTAATTTTATTTAGGAAAAAATCACACTTTTCTCCTTTTATTTGAACCCAAAGTCCTGAAGTCTTCTGAAAACGTCCTTTATGCGTGATATGTGCTCTTCAACATTGTAGCTCCTAATTAGAATGTCATCCAGATAAGCGGTCTCGAAATTCTGGCCCGTGACCATTGTGTCCATCGTTTGCTGAAAAAAATACTGGTGCAACTTTTACTCCGAATGTTAGTCTGTTGAATTTGTACAACCCTTTATGCGTATTAATGCAAAGGATTTTTGTACTCTCTTCTTGTATTGGGATTTGTCGATAAGCTTCAGTTAGATCAATTTTTTGAAAATATCTTACCGCTGTTGAGCTTTGTAAATATCTCCTCTAGGCTCGGTAGTGGGTAATGATGGTCTTTTATAGCCTTGTTAAGTCCCATCGAAAATTCTGCACATACGCGGATTTCTCCTGATTACTTTTTTACATCAACCACCAACGTTGCCCACTCGCTAAACTCTATTTTTGAAAGAATCCCAGTTTGTTCGAGTCTCTCCAATTCTTTGTCGATTTTTTTCTATAATAGCGATTGGTACGTTTCGCTTCTTTTTAAAAACTGGTTGGACGTTTTCTTTTAATTCAATTCTGGCCTTAAATTTGTTGCATCGTCTCAACCCGCTCGAAAATACCTCAGGAAATTGGTTATATAATTCTTCCTTTAATTCTATGGTATCTGATCGTTCAACCTCTAACTTTTAGAAAAAGAGCTGATAGGTAGGTCCCATACATTGAACTTGTGCATCCAGTCGATACCTACTAGATTTATCAGTATCTTTCATGACATATCTTAAGTTTTTTTTATTTTCCCGTGAAATTTAACATTTACGATTATTTTCCCTCGAATTTTAATCGTTTGCCTCTAACCGACTTGGCTATTTTTTGTGTGTGTAACATGGTAGGTCTGTTGAGTTTCTCCAACTCTGTAGGTTCATTATCGTGAGGTCGGAACCCGAATCCAGTTGCAATTTTATCTTTTTATTTAATATTTCTAGTTCCACATATTTCCTTATGTTGGTGTTGTCTTTGTTATGCATCCTAGTAGATCTTATTCTACTAGTATCTTTTCTATTCCTACACTGGGATGTCTTATGGCCCTTTTTCCCCACATTCAAGACAGTTATTATATCTAAAGCGGCAATCCTTGTTCCAATGTAGTCATCCACATCGAGAACATGCTGATGGGGGGAGGGCTTATATTTGCTTCGGTTTTCGTCATAATTTGTCCTGTATGTTGTACTTTTTCTCTTATTATAAAATTTTTGTTTTCTTTCCGGGGAAGGTGAGAATCTTTTTTCATTATTGTAGAAATTTTGTTTTCTTTCCGGAGATGGTGAAAACCGTAGACTTTAGTTTAACTTACGTATATGAGATACAGCTGGCACCTCAATGTCCTTTGCGTCTTTCTTTATACTTAGGCATCTGTGGCAGTCTTCTGATAATTGTTGTAGTGTTAGTCCAGGTTCATTTTGCAATTTTGAACGCATTCTTTTGCGCATTTCGCTATCTTTTGTAGAAACTAGCCCTTGAACAAAGATGTGACATTTGAAATTGTCCGGTGTTAATTCCGCTAGTTTGAAGTCGCCACAATGTTTATTTACGATTGCAGCAAACGTGGAATAATCCTCATTATCGCCCTTTACCAAGTTAAGGCATTTCCACTCCCTGTGGAAGAGTGATGTTTTCGGACTGAAAAGTTATTTAAGACATGTCACTGCTTCGTCAAATGTTAATTCGTTCGTCTTTTTTGGCAAGATATAATCCACAAACTTTTATATTCTTCAGTTCCTAATTTTCTAAGCAATAGACGTAGCTTTTTTGCTTCTGTCCAGTTTTGACAGTCGATGTTAAAGATGTCTTCATGTCTTCTGAAGTAATCTCCGAAATTTTTGTCCTCATCTAGAAAATATTTGAAAATCTCTATGATATTCCCCACTGCGTCTTGCGAAAAAGTTGCTTCTTTTTCAATATCTAATTGCATGTTGCCCGATACTTTCATTATTAGTTCCTGGAGCTCTATTTGTCTTTCTTGATGTTCTTTTTGCGTTTGTAATGGCCTTTTGCCCTTTTTCTTGTAGTTGTAATTGTTGACCATTTTAGTTTTTTATCAGCTCTACCAAAATATTTTTAAAATCTTCCATGATAACTCAATTTTACTTATTTTTACTCCTCGTAACTGTTTGTCGCTAATTTGTTGTGGACGACGAGGGAAAAAATTTTTGTTGTTTGTTCTTCCTGTGTGAGTTCAAATCGCTCGTTGTCAATTTGTTGTAGACGAGGGGAGGATTTTTCTCTTTCTTCTAGTGTGAGTTTGAATCGCTCGTCGCCAATTCGATGTGGACGACGATGGAAAATATTTTTTTTTGTTTTTTTTTTCTTCCCGCATGAGTTCGAAACTTCGTCGCCAATTTGTTGTGGATTCCGAGATGAAATCCGGTCTCCAATGAATGACAAACGCAAGAATGAAACATAGCAAATAAATGTATTTACGTTATAATAAAATTGGTAATACGGTTAGTAGATCGAGGAATGCGGTTAGTAGCAATAATAATATATATATACAGTCTGGGAAATTCAGTATCGAAGTAGGACTTCCTTCTGAGTCTACGTCCTTGTAACCGTGACTCTTACAAAGCGGTTACCTCACACTCTTACTTTCGACTTCCGGATATTGATCGGCAGTAGTATAAATATACACTTGTATGGGAAAAGGGTGGAACCCATAACACACTCAAGTCTGAAAAAAAGGCCAAAGATATTTTAAAATCCCTTCTTAGGGTCACTAAGATCTTTAAAGCGTAAATCTACTTTAAAATAAATAAAGTATAAAATCTATCACCAAAATGCCTGTTAATTTTCGATACTTAAAGATATTTTCAGTTTTCTTTTATATATCAGAGATCTGGGATTTTTCCAATTTAATTGAAATTTTCAATATTCATTCAATCATAAATTAATTATACGCTGAATTGCATAGCATTATACAAAACTAGGAGAAAATATTCCTGAGAGGGCTAACCCACCCTCATCTTTCGATATATTGTGTGTACTTGTAAATTCTGGGAATGTTCACGAAAATATATACAGTTATATAAAGATTACGTGCGTTTGTGTATGTGTGCGTATTTATGTGTGCGTATAATATAAATATATATGTAAGTGTGTGTGTATAGTATGCATATATATATGTGTGTGTTTGTGTATATATATGTTTGTTTATATATACATGCATATATACACGCGCATATGTTAGTGCGTGTATATATATATATATATATATATATATATATATATATATATATATATATATATATATATATAAAGAGGTATAGTTCATATGCTTCTATATAAAGACGCTGATACTTTCTCAATAATAATAAACAATCACATTTCGCTCGTAATGAAAAAGTTGTCATCTCAAAGAACACTGTATTATTATTGTTATTATTATTATTATTATTATTATTATTATTATTATTATTATTGGCAATTATACATTACCTTCCGGGTCCCGCCCAGGGACCTAAGGTTAGAATTGGCATCATTAAAAAAAGAAAAAAAATATTGCATAGATAAAGCCCTTCGTAAAGTGTAGGCTGTACTTGTCAGAACAATGTTTTGTATCTCCTTGAGGCATGGACTTCCAGGAATCCCTTCAATTCGTCTACTGCAATCTTTTACAACCAGTCCTAGCGCTCCAACTACAACAGGGATTGTTGATGTTCCCATATGCCACATTTTTGAGATTTCTATTTCAAGATCCTTGTATTTTGACAGCTTTTTGATTATCTTCAAAGATACATTGCAGTCAGCAGAGACTGTCATATCATTAAGGAGGCCCTTTAATAACAATATCTGGGCGGTTGGCTTTGATTTTTCTGTCAGTGTGTATTGTGTAGTCCCATAGAATTGTAACAGGTTCTATCTCCGTAACAGTGTCTGGGTGGTGTTCATACCATTTTCTTTTAGTTTCCTTCCCGTAGAAGTTGCAGATTTACCAGTGCAGATATTGGCCCACGCTGTCATGCCGGGTTTTATATTCCACTGAATATATATGCAAATATATATGCAAATATCGTACAACCTGATACAAGATGATCAATCGTTTCTGGATATTTATCACAGAATATTGGGCTGACACAATATTTTAGTATATGTGCTTGATAATTCCTATTTAGGAAGCATTGGCCCTGTGCAGCAAGGATAAAACCTTCAGTTTCAGCTTTCAAACCTGCACTACGTTGCTACTGATGAGTACGGGTTTTGTCTACGTCAGCTAGTTTGGTACGCGCAGAGTATTGGCCATGAAGCGGTTTATCTTGCCATCGCTTCTGTATCTGGTCGGTTGCATTCGTCTTTGCTGTCTTTTTAAAATATTTTGCTGTTTCAGCCGGTGTATTGTACTGTACTTGAATCTCTACGCCCATTTGAAACTGCATTTTGAATTTGTTGGCTTCTTTTATTATGGTGTAAAGATGTTTACTACTTCTACTTCATTATTATTATTATTATTATTATTATTATTATTATTATTATTATTATTATTATTTCCTTTGATTTCTGGTGTGCACTCATTGCTTTCCGGGTCCCGACAAGAGAGCTAATTCATCATGACATTTTACACTGAGCAATTTGAATATTAAAAAAGTCGCACATATTTTACAGATAATGCCCTTCGTAAGGTGTGGGTAGTACTGGAGATAACAATTTTCTGTATCTCTTTAATTCAGGGACTACCTGTAATCCCTTCAATCCCTTCATGTGAATAAGAAAACACTATCTGTTTTTGTGGTAATTGATCATGATATCTTGGCGATTAGCTTTGATTGTTCTGTATCCGTATGCTGTAAAGTACCATAAAACTTTTACAGTATATACCAATTTTGTTTATATGAATTTCTTGAAGTTTCCTTCTCATAAATGTTGAATATTTTCCAGTAAGGTTCTTGGTCCACTCTATAATGCCGAGTTTTATAGTCCATCGGTTCTAACACGGCGCAACCTGATACAATATGGTCAATGCTTTCTGGATATTTATTACAGAATCTACATTTCAGTCTAACACAATTTTTCAGTATGTATGCATGATATTTTCTAGTTAGCAATCGTTGGTCATGCGCAGCAAGAATAAAACTTTCGGTTTCAGCTTTTAACCAAACACTTGGTAACCATTGATGAATAAAAAGTTTTCTCAGCTTTTTTAATACGGGCAGAGTATTTATAATGAAAAGGCTATATTGCCATCGTTTCTACATTTGGTAAATTGAACTTACATTTGATTCTTTTTAGGTCTTTGCCACTGCAGTTGGTTTATTATGTTTTATTGGCACTTCTTCACCCAAATGAAATTTCATTTAATTTTCTTTGGCTTTCTTTGTTACCAAAATAAATAGTTTTATGTTCTTGGATAAAAATCTTCATTCAGGCTTCTATAGTTTCCAGGGGTCAGTGGGGACCACTTTTTGTGGTTTTGTAAGACAATTCTAGTTCAGATAATCGTCTACTTTCTTCTGATCAGGACAAAGAGACGATCAATGTCAACTTTAGGATGATGCGTGCTGTGGCACGTAAGAAGATTTCACATTTTGACACCCATTCACTTAAATTCAGCTTTGGTTCAATTAAGAATTCTCAAACTGTATTCCACCAGAGGGATAGCCAAAGGTATTTATGTATAATATTCTGTCTTGTGAATCCAACTTGTTATTTACCACCAGACGCACACGCCTGTTATATTCTTTTCTTTCTTTCTCCTTCATTTTGGTATGCTGTATTCCATCTCGTTCGCTGACTCCTAGGTATTTATAAGAGTCTCCCTGTTCCAGTTCCCTAAACACAGTGAAAAGATCTAGATCTCTTGAGTCTGTTTCTATGACACTCCCGGTCTTAATCGTTATATTTACACATTGATATAATCCGAAATCCATACCGACGTCATAACTAAAATATTTTACGGTACTGAGGCGACCCTGCAACTCATCGTTGTATTTGGAAAAGGGTTTTATTGCATTCATGCAGAATAGGTGATTAAACATTTTTTTTTACATTGTATCCATAGTTATTAATATTTAGTTCATGGGAAAGGAGGATTCAGGTCAGACAAAACAGAAGAGGCAACAGCGATTCTCCTTGAAATATTTTTCGTGGGATATTCAATCAATGTAGCAGTGACTTTATTGTGATTTAGGCATACTGTGCAATAAAAATTTATACATTTCCAAAGTCTTAAGAATCCAAGTGTGTGACAAACTATCAAAGACATTATGATTGGAGTTGTGCTGAAATATCTACAATTTTACTGCATTTTTCCTGGATCATTTTATTTATTTATATATCCTTATTATTAGTAGTAATATTAGTAATAGTCGTATTTAAAATTATAATAATATTAATTAATTTAGAGGTTCACACTAAAATAGAAATAGGTGTAAACATAATAATATATAACACTGTCTGATAAGGTTAGACTAGACACAATGTGTTATGTTATAACTGACTTTATTGTATCAGGACATAATGTTGCATTTATAAAGATCTTCAAATCATGTAACTCTCTTCAATAAGATTGAGGTAGTTACTCACCCCTGAGTTCTGAGTCAAAATAGCTACCAATATACTTGAAGCGTAAACAAAAACATTCTCTTGACACTTAATCTTGATTAACAGATAGAAATGCGTCAGATTCAAAGGAGTCATGATGAAATTTTTCCTGACAACTGTCAAGCAAAACTTTGTCCTACAAGTGCTGTTAATTCTATCCCATTTTAATTCAACAATGCACGACATATATTGCTGTTTAATTCAATGTTATACTAAAAATTTGTCATGATACCTGAACTATAGAAAGTTGTAATATTTACTAAGAATAATACATTCTGATGTTTTGTGTGTATGTCATTAGGAGAACGAGGTTTATGAAAAGAGCATTTTATATATTTATGTTATTTTTAATAATTCCTCTTGATTCTATTATTTATGGAATAATAATTGGGATAATAATAGTTGAATGCCACATATTTGCAATTCTTATAATTGTATTTAATATTCAAAGAGTATGCGTACACAGAATTGTTTAGCAGTGATGTACACAGAAAATTAATAGTGAAACTGTTACGTAGTGCTGTGCGCTTCGTAATAGTCTACGTGTTTTTACTAACGTTGTCGTCTAAATGTGGTCGTATTCTTCTCATTATACCTCCATATATTTCTTTAATTTCAGCGGAACTCCCCCTGTCGTTTTGATAACAGCTGACATGACTTTTGCCTTCCAGTACCATAATATTCTTAACTCTCTGACTGTTCTGAACTAATTATCTACATTTTCAATTTCCATTATATTTACTCATTCATCTGACAGAAAAGCGAAATCAACTACGTCACCTTTTCTTTCATTTTCTTTGTTTTTTGACTACAGCTAAAAATGCAATATTCAGGTTTCAACTGAGGGATCCATTTGAATCCAAAGGTCACGGTGTATATTTCATGTTTCATTCTCTTTGATATATTCCGTTTTGTATATAAAATAATTTATGAAGGGTGAAAAATGTAGTTCTTTGCATCGTTCCAAACGTATCTTCATCATCTTTTTTCTCAGACAGTGTCCAACTGACCCTTTTATATGGCGCAGTAGACAAAGTTAAAAACAATCAACACTCAAGCACGGAATTAAAAATATAAAAAGTCGACAATTTGCACATGGCTCCCTGTATATTGGGGCATCCAAAAATATCTACTCAATTTTTGACTTCCTATACCTTCCTGATGTTTTTCAAATCAATGTATTTAATTTAATTTAATATAATCCTCTATTTTCTTTGAAAGTGAATATATATATATATATATATATATATATATATATATATATATATATATATATATATATATATATATATATATATATATATAATTTTAACCATTAATCTTTTTTGCATGTCAATAAATACTGCATTTATTGTCATTTTGTGGGTAAACTCTGTATATATTATTGTAATTAAATGTCATCGGTCTATAAAACTTTCAAAACACTAAATGTACTATTTTAAAAGAAGGAATATTCGATTAGATAAAATAACATTCAGTCCTCCAACGTGCACATGTGTCTGCGTTTGTGTGCGTGCGTGAGTCAGTGTGTATGTTTGTGTGTGTATTTAGTTATCAATCTGAGGATATTGGCGAGGATTTGGAAAATGTTATATGCATCTATTTTTTATATATTTTTTTAAAGCCTTTCACTCCAAGCAAGGCGGGAAACCACTAGCCCGTAAGGGGTTACAGAGGATTTGGAGCAAGAGCAGATAGGAGTGATAGAGGAAAGAATGGGGAGAAGGATAGTGGATACATCAAGGCAACTGAAGATATCGATTGACATTACATTTGAATAGTTGGAGATCATAGCTATCAGAAAAACAGGAAAAGGGAAGTGAGTTCCACGAGCGAGAGTTGCGAGAACTGAAGCTATTGGAGTAGAAGAGACGACTACATTTAACAGTTTCACCAGTGAAATGGTGGGAGCGGGATGCCAGCCTCGTAGGACGCTTGAATTCACGAAGTCTTGGTACCAGCGAAAACAGCGCTTCGGAGCAATTACCATGAAAGTATTTGTAAAAAAGAGGCGACGGTATGCCTGTGAGAGAGCGACTGCAGACGAGATTCCAGATCAGGGCCAATTACATTGCATATCCGTCTCTGTATCATTTCAAGAATCTCGAGGCAAACAGAAGGGGCTCCAGACTATATATGGCAGCAATACTTCATGCAAGGGCGAATGGTTGATTTGTAGATTTGAAGTATCGATTCTGGGGAGAAAAATTTTCTGTCATAACTGAGAGAGCCAATGTTCCTTAAGCTGGACAAAGCAATGGTTATTAGTACGGTGTTTAATGTCGATATTATGCCGCCATTCATCTTCACTCAGAGCCTCAGACTCAATACGGAGTCATACATCAAATGTCTTGAGGAGGTAGTGCTTCTCTGGGTCAAGAGGGTGACTGTTGAAAGAACCCAAAGTATCCTGCACCATGCCACAGAATAAGGAGAAACTATACATTGCTAAGAGATAATTTCTATAAGTTCATCATCCCTTGCATATGGCTCCCTAACTCTCCAGACTGACGCATTAGTATTGTTTGGGACGTAGGGGAGCGAGAGACCAACAAAACATCGAAGATGAACTGAAGGCAAAAATTATGAAAACATTCCCTAACAACAAGACCGTGTATAAGAGATGCAATAGGTTTCGAAGTCACCTGGAAGCCGTGGTTGAAACCACTGCGGATTTTATTGACAAAATTTGCTTTTTAGTATTTCGAGATATTTTTGTGTAATGTTGGGAAATATATCTGTTAAAATAAGAAGTCAGTGTTATTTTCATTTTGCGTAATTTAAACAATTTAAACACTTTACCCTACACACAAACGCACACACACATATATATATATATATATACACATACACACACACGTACACACACACACATATATATATATGTATACACACACACACAGACATATTTGTGTGTATACTTCTGTTTGTGTGTTGGTGGTAATCAAACAGTGCTCGAAGTATAACAGATCTTAACATTTAAACTAGTAATAAATATGCATTTTGTTACCGCTATCTCCATCGTCCTGTGCTGATATATATATATATATATATATATATATATATATATATATATATATATATATATATATATATGTATAAGATAAAAACTTATTCCTATATTCAACTGGAAGTATCTGATTTTTTTATTTGTATTTTACTTCCTATTTCGAGTAACATATGTATCGGGATAAAACAAAAATTGACGATAAACTGTTTTAATTTCGTTCTGTTTTTCAATTTTGTTCAAGCATGTTTGACCATGGTAAATCTTTATAAAGAACTGTTTATTTGCAGGGTGCTAGTTAAACTTGACTTGGTTAAATCCTCGCGTGTTTAGGAGTTATGTAATATGTATAATTGTTATGTAGAACGAGGCTAGCTCGGAATGCGTTATAGATTTTATGCACTTCAAAATACACACATTAAGTTGAAATTTGTTTTATTGCTCATTTTCGACATTGATTTATTCTCGATGTTTGTATCTTTTCTTGTATTGAGTATTCTGAAGTATTGTTTATTTATTGTATTATTGCTTTATTGTCTATTAATATTTATGTCTTGATATTTGTATTTCTTGTTCGATATGAGCATAAATTCCACTGGGATTTGAAAAGTGAGATGTCAACCTGCTAAAGAGTGTGATATATCTTATTTTTTTCTACGTAAAAATGATATCAATTATGTATCTACTTATCGAAAGTAATTCCATTAATGTTTAACAAGATGTTAAACTTTCAAAAATATTAATCTATGAATGACAAAATGTAAAAAGAAATGTGAGTAGAAAGCACAGACATTATGCAACTACATATTTGGTGTCTTTTAAGCACTTAACAATTTAATATTCATGATTGGCTTAAAATATTTTGTTGATATTGTATTTAAGAAATGCTTTTAAAAGTCAGAAATTTAGTCACTTGTTTTCAAAAAATATTATATAGTTTGGTTCTATAGCACACTTCATATGAATGTGGATATCCTAACTGTAAAAGAAAAGTTATATTGGTAGGTCATCTGTACATATTTTTGTGAACAAATATTTTCCAAATAATTATAAGTACTAATACAAAGCATATACACCAGACTAATTAAATTATTAATAGTAATGCGAATATTAGCCGAATCCTCATAAGAAAACTAAGGCATTTAGTACCTAGTGCCATATGGTCAATATGATTCTTCTCGTTTAGAGAAGACAGAGTAAGAATTACTTAATGAAAAACCAAAGCGACAAATTTGAAGAAAACTTAAAAATCCGGAAGGAACTCTGTCAATTTATGAGTTTCGAATCGGAATAGATGTTAATATATAACTACATCTTAATTTTCGGAGATAGATGGTATTTGTACACTTTGACTGCAGTCGGGTGATCGAAATCGAACGTAAATTTTCCGGGTTAATTTTACTGAAAACAATTAGCGTTTTCCCCATTGCACATTCAATTTCTGTCGTCGTTTGGGGAAGTGTCATGGTGGTTTCTTGAAGAAAATATTTGCTTTCACTGTCTTCATTACCAGTGAGAAATTGTCTTGAAACACTATATTATATATTTTCAATATAAAAGCACCGAAAATATTGCAGTATTGCCAAAACTTTATGCTTAAAATTGTTTCACTGGTGCCAAACTTTAAAGACAATGATATTGTTTAATAATGTTTTCAAAATGTCAATATTCCATTATCATTCATTTTCATTATCTCCTTTACAATCAATTATTGCATTAACTTTCGATATATGAAGCCATAATGGTAAAATATCACTTCATCTGCTATGAATGAAAAATACACTGCTTACGAGAGTGTATCCTCATCAAGCGTATCCTAGAAAATGATATTTATTAGTAGTTTCTAGTTAAGCAAGCTTCAATTAACTTATTGTCATCAGATACTTGCGATGAAAATGATCCTATTAATGATTTTATTTATCCACTGTTTATTATAAAAAAAATTTGTTTCTTTCTTTCTTTTTCTCACTCCCCTACCAACTCCTTTTGCCAGAAAACAAAATTTAGTTGGCAGAAGAAACGATAGCTGCCGTTAGTAAGCGCGAGTTAAAGATACAAGACAAACCACTGCGTAAAATTTTAAAAACAGGAAAAACATTTATTGTACAATTATTTTACAATAAGCACAAAGGTACGAACAAGAACAAGAAAGGTTGCACAAAAATTTCCTTCTGTGCGTCTAACACGGCAGGATAACAATATTTTCCTGGGGTTTCTAAAAAGGAAATACCCAAAGAAACAAGCTCTGAAATTAATTGTTTAGTCCTACTCCGGTTTTTTAAAAATTTAGACCCTTTAAAAATACAAAAGGTTAAAGTTTTAGAACCTTTACAAAAATACAAAAAAAGGGATAAAGTTTTTAGAGAGACCAACACTTAGCAGAACGCACAAAAGCACCCACCTCCTTTCTTTGAAGAATTTTCGTTGATTGCAGGCCGGATTGGTTTTGGAAAAGGTTGGCTTTGGTAGTTGTTTTTGGTATTTGAAGAAAGGCTGATTTATGCCGGTCAATGTAGAGAGAGCGTGTTAAGTGGTCTGCGAACAGCGTGTCGTCTCAGATCTCTGCCTCGGTTCCCTTTCGTTATTTTTTCGTTTCTACTGATCTCGTTTCTTAATGCCCTCTCTTTTATTCGAAAAATTCGGCTCGACTTTGGGCCATTCGGAATTTCTACGGGTCTCGAAAACTTTTCATTGGCCAATATATGAAAAAGGCCCTTCAAAAAATTTCACTCTTGGCTGCTATTCCTGATACGAAAGGGCCATAAATTTTACACAATTTCACACAAGAAAATCAGAGATTGGCAAACATTTTTGGCGGCAAATTCCTGATCCTAAAGAGTCATAAAAATCGCGCAGATTTTTTCTTTTTACACACACCGTCCGGCTTACAAAAATACACCTTTCTAAAAAAAAACAAACAAAAAAACAAAAAAAAAACAAAACACCTAGAACGTTTTACATTTAATTTGACTTTTTTTTTTAAATTCTTTTTTTAAATAGAAATAAAATTTTTATACTCTCCCCTCAAGTGAATGTGCAATAAACAAATCTAGTTTATTGCAAGTTTCTTTGTTTTATATAAATTTATAGAAACACCTTTATGGAAAAGGATCCCTTTACACAAAGATATATATTTAAGAACATTTTTACACTAAGTAAATTAATATATAATACAATTTTTTTTTAATATGAGGAACATATTTGTAGACAATTTTATACACAAAGTGTGTATGACTTTTAGTTTCAATACCAAATATAAGGATCATCAGGACGATGGTTCCCGACTTTCATTGTAGCCTTTCTTTTAGGCCTTCCAGATTTAAAGGTATTGGATACAGACCTTACATTTCCCTTGGACATCTTCGTATCCTCATTAGCTGATGAATTAATTTTAGTGTTATTCACATCACCCGAATCCTCTTCCCTATTTGGCTCGACAAGGGGGTAGTGAGCATGAGTTAATGATACTTCTAAAGGATATAAATGTTTGAGAGAGTGCAACTGAATTGATCCATCTCCTCTCTTTACTTTTACAGACCCAACTTTATGATCTTCACCAGGAATAAGCTCTAGAACGCTTCCCAATGGCCAATAAGGTCTAGATTTAATTGAATTTTTAATAAGGACTACATCATCAAACTTAATGAAATTATTAAAATTATTTTCATGAAGGTCCTTACATTGCTCTCTCAAGTTCAGTAAATACTCTTCATAACAAAGTTCCCGAAACTTAAGTAACATGGAGTCGCGAATTTCCATACTCTTAATGATATCTCTTCTGGAAGGAGGATCTGAACAGCGGATGTCTTGGCCATTCATTTTGAATAAAAGGCTTGCATTAACATTAGGACGAAGAAAATTGTTGGGCGTAATAATTTCCAAATTTGAATCCGATGCACATCTATAGGTTAGCGGTCTAGCGTTTACTGCATTTTGAATATCTGACAGAGTAGTAAGTAAGTCAAAATAATCAATTTTTGAACGTCCAATAGATTTATACAGGCAGGACTTTATGATTCTTATCAGGCGCTCCCAAGTACTGCCCACCCATGCCGAGTACAAAGGTATTGTAAGGTGTTTTATGTTGTAGGAATTAAACTTGGCAGCAAATTCGTCAGAAGTAAAAACTTCCTCTAGAAGGTTACCTCCAGCATTAAATGATCTGGCATTATCACTATAAATATGAGAGGGTATACCGTAAATGTTGGTAAACCGGATGAAAGCAAGAATGAAAGCATGAGTGCTCATGTCTTTGACAAGTTCAATGCGTACAGCTCGTATATTCAGACAAGTAAAAATAAGTAAATACATTTTACTTACGTCTTTATCATCCTTCACCCAAACATGTCCAGTATAATCAATTCCCGCATGAAGGAAGGGTTTGACAAGGTTCACTCTATGTTTAGGCAAATTAGTAATTTTATGGTATCTAAAGGAAAAGGCGTTAAATGGTTTACACAAGTAGCATTCGGAAATAGCCTTTCTTTAGGAACCTAGAATCCAGATAATCACAATTTATTTAAGGTGGCAGCGATGCCTAAATGTTTACATTTGTCATGGCAGTCATTGATTATAGTTTGGTCAAGTGATTGGCTTTAGCAAGCAAAATAGGATAAATTGTCTCATATTCAAAAGCAGAGGTTTTACCTATTCTGCCATCTGAACGGATAATTCCTTTATCCAAAAATAAGTTCAAATTTTCAACTAAATCAGGAGCCTCCTTTTTTCGGGGCTGTAAAAGATAATTAATTTCTTTTTCAAATGACTGTTTTTGAATTACTTTTATCAACTTTTGTTTAGCGCACTCGGTATGGTCTGCGACCACACCTTTCAGTCTGTTTACAAATTTAAATATCAGAGATATCACTCTGATTAGTTTTGTTAACTTTGAAAATTTCTTGAAATGAATAATGGGATTTTCAGTATGTGCTGAGACCATGTTATGCAGTACCATGGAATTAACAATTTCTTTGTTGTCAGTACTCAAACAATCCAAACCACAGACAGGCCAAGCAACAGGCTGTTTCTTCAGCCATTCAGGTCCAGAAACCCAGAAATCAAAGTTTTCCTTAAATTTTTCAAAGGACAACCCTCTGGTAATTAAATCAGCAGGATCCTCGTTCGCCAAGTTGTTGTGGATTCCGAGATGAATTCGGTCTCCAAGGAATGACAAACGCAATAATTAAAGAAAATAAAATGTATTTACACAATCATACAAAGAGTAATACTGTTAGTAAGTCCAGGTACGTGGTTAGTAGGAAATGCAGATAGATATATACAGTCTCGAAGTAGGACTTCCTTAGAGTCTACGTGCTTGTAACTGACTTCTACAAGAGGTTACCTCACACTATCTCCGTTCGTATATTCTCTCACTCTCCGACTGTCGACCACCATACGACTAGTATTTAGTCACCCTCCACACGGGTATCATGTGACACAAGGCCGGTTTAACGTGGGATCTCCGAGCCCGTGGGCTCGGCCAAAAATATACCCTTTGAACCCGTATAAACGGGTTCAGGGTCGGTTTACCTCCCCGAACGAAACTACGCCCTTCGGCGTAGCCTCGTTCGGGTTCCTCCCCGCCCGGAAGCAGAGAGTTCAACCGTTCATCCGGTCGTCCGACATCGACTGCCATACGACTACTACCACTACTGCAACTCTGGGTATTTAACGGCAGCAGTCCAGGTACACTTGGTAGAGTCCACTTATATGAAAAACGGGTGGACCCCATAACATATGTGAAACACATACCTCCGCCCTCCCCTTTAAAGAAAGATTCCTCCGAGACCACAAATCTTCCCTTGTACCTTCGACCAATTCATTCCCAAATGGGTATCTGGACCGAACCAGACGCCGAGTATCTTAGCCGGTTCATCCGTCCAGTAGTAAGGTTCGGGAAGAGAAACTCCCTTCCATGCACCCAACCGCAAGCCAACAGACTTATCGCGGTTGATCTTGGCCCCTGTCACCATCTCATAACCACTGATTTCTTTGCTGACTTCGTTAATCTCGGCTCTGCTTGACACAAGAACCGAAACGTCGTCAGCATAGGGAGAATACCTGGCCGAGGTGGTAGCACCAGGTAGGGAAATTCCGCGCAGGACAGGATTCGACTTTAACTTGCGAAGGAAAGATTCCAACGCAAGAACGTAAAGCATAGGCGATAGGGTACAAACCTGACAAATAGATCGAGACAATACGAAAGTTTCCGGTCTTACCCCGTTCACTTCCACCAGCGCACCGGGAGTCGTATACAGAAGACGCATCCAGGAGCGAAAGTCCGTCCTGAAACCGTTAGCCGAAAGAACAGTCTCCAGGAATCGATGGTTAAATTTATCAAATGCCTTAGATCCAAATTCATCAGCGCGGCTTCACTGTCGAGTTTCTCTATGATCAAGCGGACCATATGAAGGTTGTCCTGAATAGCCCTGCCCTTCACAGCACAAGTCTGTTTGGAGCCAATCAGACTAGACAGGACAAGCTGCAAACGGTTAGCTAAGATCTTTGCCAAAATCTTTAACTCAGTATTTAACTTAGTTAAAGGGCGAAAATTACCTATCCCATCCCCACCGTTTTTGTCCTTACGCAGCAACACCCCTGCTTCATCCAGTTGTTGAAAATCAGTTCTTGCAAAGGAACAAAAACGGGCGACTGCCTCAAGTAGACATCGTAGGGAAGACCATCTAATCCCGGAGATTTATCCAGGCCAACCTGTTTCAACGTTTCCCAGATTTCCGACTCTGTGATGGGACCCTCGCACCTAGACGCTTCAGCTGCCTCAAGGAAAGGAAAGTCGGCTAAACAGGCGTCGAACTGAGCAGGGCTCAGACCAGGCTCTCTGGTAAAAAGATCCCGAAAATAATCCCGAAAAGGCTCACATATGCCCGAGTTTTTAGTCTCGGTCCGTTTATCCGGCAATGTGACGCACGCGATATGCCGCCGTAATGCATCCCTACTTTCCTCTGCATGCAATTCTGCGGCCATATTCGGCGCCTCACAGGACATTCTTTTTAACCTAGCCCTAACTACCTAACTACCAAAGCTTGATCCTTCTTGATAAGCAAGGAGTACAACCCTGCCTTAGCTAAGGCTACTTCCCCACTATCACGGAATTTAATTTTTTTCTTTATCTTTCTAGGTGTCTTGCCGAACCCCTCAGCAGAAAAACCTGGTGAGTGAACCGAATTAGTTGCCGATGACCAGACCATGTGGAATACAGTACTGGATTATATGGTACATTGTACTAATTTATTACCACTTCAAGAAACAAAGTGCTAAAACAGTTTTTCTTCTCTTCGCATAAATCACCGATGATTTTCTAAGTTTATTTTAGATGTGGCACAAGGCTAAATATATAGGGTACTCGGCTCGAACTCACTACTCAATCGTTATTGTTCTAGCAAGACAGGATGGCTAACGATTACACTACGTCGAAGAATATCGAACTCACTATTCAGTTATAATTGATCTAGCGAAAGAAGCTTGCTAACTATTACACCACGTCAAAGTGCCAAAGGATTCTGCAAGCGTAGCTTAGACGTGACACAAGGCCAAAGGTATGAAGCACCTAGTAAGAATCGAATTCACTACTCAGTGGTAAGTGATCTAGGAAAACAAGTTTGCTAACCATTACATCACATCGAAGTGGCCCCATTTGCATGAATCAATGATTTTCATTCTTCTCACCAAACTGTATCAAACAAGCTCAAAAAATACTAAAGAGCTGGCCTGGGCATGCTTTACAAAGGCTATTGATTCTGCTCATAAATTTAAGTAAAGAAAGTACATAAACTTATCCAATTGTAACTCAAAATTGACACGTTATTCTGAATATTTTCTTAAACTGTAAATCCAAATATCAACTGACATGATATACTTCAGCCTCTCAACCTCCGGCGTCTTCCTCTGGGTTGAGGCGCCCACTCGGTCTGAACCGAACTCAGGGGTAGCTTGCCGCACGCTCCCTGAGTACCCGTAGATTGTTCGACCGGTCATTGACGAAGTTCCGCCTGCTGCCCACTTTGTGTTAGTTTTTAGATCCAGTAAGCGGGGTGTTGTCCCTACGTTCACGGTTGATTGACGATGTAGGCACGGCTGTGAGGGTGGGCGGCAGGAAAATTAGAATGTGGCAAACAAGGAAATAATATCTGCAGAAGCCGAACAACAATGTGTAAAATATTGATGTGTTATATATAAGAAAACAACAGTCGAAAGAGTTTGCAGAAAGGATAGAAAAACAATTAACATAAGAACAGAGAACCACACCTCTACCAATTATACCAACAGAGAGAGGTGTGTGTGTGATTAACTCGTTACAAATCCACTTGGGAGGATATGTGTCTCGTAATTCCCTACGTGGAAGTGTAGCTTTTCAATCGGTTGTCGTAAGTGACAAACGTTAAGTTTCAGCGACTTTTCAATGCGACTGCTACAACGACGATGATATTTCTTGAAGTCCTTATCTCTGACTCGCCACTGGACCGACTCACTGCAATGACAGTCTCTCTCTCTCTCAACGTCACTCTCGTCTAACGCCCAAGTCTCCCCAACTCAGCAAAACTCGCGTTTATATGGCAAACCGAAGGTTATAAGCCAGGTTGTTCACGCGCTTAACACGAGTATCGCCATAAGCAAAGTTTAAATTCAGATCTATTTCAAATTTCTTAGTGGATAAAATTAATTAGCTCAGTGTTCATTTCAATTGTCTTTTCGATGACTAAATTCAGCGGATACAACTTATGTTTAGATTATATTTCGCTCGCGATTAACATACAGTGATCTTACTTCCCCGGTCCAATTTACTGCAATATATTTTTATCAAAAATATTATTATCGTCTATTTTTTTTTTTTAATGACCGAAATTAAACATCGCCTCCTGCCCTTTTGCCTTTGTTTATAAACAAGTCCGCGCCAACCCGATTTAAAATTTATTCTTTATCCATCAGCCGTCTCAGGTTTCATATATCATCTAGATTCTTTCCTATTAATAGCGCGGACACAGTTTGTAACCTTCACGGAAGATCGTGTTTTCCATCTTCAATCAATAAACGTTATATTTGCGTGTGAGCATTCATGTGCGTCAACTTCTCTCTGTTACACTCTTAAATAGCGCTTAGAGTGGCTGCTCTGATCAACAGTTGCATAATATCAAGGTTCTTCAAGTGTGCTGTTACGTAGGGAAATGTTCCCCTGCAAGTACTTCCGGTAGGCAACCTTGACTGTACTGTAGTGTACGCCAATTTCCAGTCAGTTTATGTCGTCTCTGGCGATCGGCAACTACAATTATTCTTGGCCCCTTCTACCTCAAAACTATATCATGGTCACAATAATTTACCTAACTATAATTAAACCTGTTTTCAAAAATACCTAAGCCACTTAAACTTTCTTTATGCAACATTCGATGTATTCTTAACAATTTCTGTAGTGCAGAATCGTTTCTATTGGAACATTCTCCAGACCTCCTAATTCTGTAAGAAACTAATTTAAACCTTTCAATCTCTACTACCGACTTCTTTGTTCCTGGCTATCTTCCGCTCTTTCAAAAGAATTCTCGTATCCACACGCATGGCCATTGTGTCTATATTTACAAATCTGCCATTCGTCTTAGCATTTAATATTGCTACCATATCTAGTTTGGTGCTACTACTATATATCACGAGATTCTTAACAAAATCTAAAGAAGGTTCTTTATTGTAATGGATTCTGACCTGGTATCTCAAGTTCAGTCATTTTCCCGCCAACGTAACGCGGTTTCTCCCTGTCTTTTCTATAAATATTTTTCGTGGTAATGAATGAGATTTTCTCCTTGGTGCTTTGACTGTATGAATTTAAGCAAGCTACAAGATTGACACCTAGGTCTCGCTGTTTTACTGCTGAACTAGCAAGATGTAACCATATGTTCTATATCTATAGTTTTTCCTCGCACTTCTCTCCTCTGGAACTATTTTCCGTTTTCTTGTTTCCCTACCATGTACAATCTTTAAAATTTCAAATGCAACGCCAATTGTCATCTTCTGTTTTCTTGAGACGTATTCTTTTATTATCCTTTTTTAATTAGTAAAGTTTTCTCATTCTCTTTTACTCCTAGTAAACACTTGCGTCTTAGCGGCATTATCACCTTGATTAGTAGCTGTTCTGTGTGTTTGAATCATTTTTAATTTCTGAGTATATATAAAGAGAATTTCGGCAGCAAGAGGTTTATGCCCGTTTCACATAAAACATTGGTTCCCGTACGATTACCGACATTAAAAAAAGTCAAGTCTGGTCAGTACATAGATAACTTAACGCTTGGGAATACCAGGTACTTTAAGCTTGGATTTGTAGCACGAAATTGTTAATCCGTGAGCCGAGTTCCAATTCCAGTTGGCTTCAATGTATTTACATACGTGCAACTACCCATAGGAAAAGTTTGATTCTACCTCTTCCCCCCAGTTATGGGTTAATTAGCAATACTTGTATCACTAAGTCATTATTATCTAAACAATATTTACACTCTATAAACATCTTTAAATAACCTGCAAAAAACAAATTAGTCAATCTAAATAGGCAGCAAGAATTAATTAAACATATCTTATTTATTCCAGCCGGCAAGAACTGTCTGTTTTGTTTCTCCTCTTTAATTTCTGAAAAAAATGCTCTATGTCTTAATCAAAATACTGAGTAATCTGTCCAGATATCATGTAAGTAACCTCATGTATAGAACGGTTTCAAAGAGCTTGACTGCACCGAAAAAAGAATGTATCAATTAGTTTATACGTATTATTATTTTGTACGGATGTGAAATATTTTGTACATACTTTCACATAATACTTGATGAAGTGAAAATTTATTTTAGACGTTCTGTTTCTTTTGCATACTAATAGTTTTTTCCTTGCAAACTGTAAACTGATTTTCATAAAACCTAATATATATGTATATATTAGTTTTATATATATATATAAAGTTTGTCCTAGTCACCTTCAAGTATAACAGTTGCCTTATAAACAATATTGTACGTAAAGCATTTCTCATTGTGTTTTCTGGAGCTCCTCATGTTATTCTCCATTTTAGACTCACGATACAGAATGTTATTATCATAATTAATATTTAACTAAATTTCCAAAATTATTAAAACTGAAGAGTGGTTATTATTTTTATTCAACATAGTGTGCAAGATAGATTTCTTAGGGTTGACAAACTTTGAGCCAATTCTCCTTTTTACCGCCAAATTCACCGATGGCGTAAACAGAATAACAATTCCTTTTCATTTTTTCTGCTATTCCCTTTCCTTGTAGTTTCGATTACGTTTATGTTACTTCGATAAAAATTTTACTCCCTAATCATCCTTTACTTCATGTTAATTGTTGGGGTCGCTGCATTTAATGGTAGTTGATGGAAACTGACTAGGAGTATTTTTTATGCATTTTATTATATAGGAATAGAGTGCTGCTGCCGACACTGGAGTTTGAACACAGATCAACAGAGAGCAAACAGAGGCGATGCCATTTTGAATATGTAGATAACGTGATGGTAAAGTAAATGTATATAAGGGAATTAATGCGGTGTCTAAGTGATCACTCTCCGAATTATTTCGGAGATGTGCTTGCCGAATTCTCTGCTTCTGGGCAGAGAGGAACCCAAACGAGACTATGCTAAAGGGCAGAATCTTGTCTGGGGTGGTAGACAGCTACCCAACCTCGTTTTTTACGGGGTCTACGTGGAATTTTATCCCGTGCCTATGGGCTCGGATACCCGACAATAAACTCGGCCTTATGCAACATCCGTAGGGCGTAGGGCGTAGGGCGGTAGGTGAATATCATCACTCTCCGAATAACTTCGGAAGTATGCTTTTCGGGCAGAGAGGAATTCAG
>OZ010574.1:123549426-123569426 GCA_963932145.1 Acanthosepion lycidas | reverse complement strand
TGGCAACTATTTCACTATTTTTCACATCAATAATTTGGTTAAGTAATAAATGTTCAACTGATTTAAATGTTGAAATACTCCAAAGTTTCCAGCAACTAATAAACGCAGCCTACGGTCGACCAACGACACGTGCGTGGCGTTTTGACAGCATTTCCAGAACAGATTTACCAAGAAGCCTGGTTTCTATAAACAAGAGTTTCACAGCTATTTAGCTGGCTTTACTCGACTCTCGTTGACGGAAGCGGCTGGCTGTGACGGTGAGATCAAAGAGGGCGGTGTCCACAAGGCATCAAAGTGGGTCAGCAGTGGTAAGTCTCTGGGTGTTGATGGATTCCCTCCGAATCGTACTTGAGGCTGTGTCACATGTTTGTGCCGATTTTTGCTCAACAACTGGTTCCGGTAGTGGTCCGTCCCCGATAGGGTAGCCAAGCGCGTGATGATGCTGTTGAAAAAAGGACAAGCATGATGGGAGGGAATTAGACGATTACAGACAGATAACTTTGCTAAGCACAGAGTTAAAGATTTGGTCCAAGACCCCGACGATGTGTTTGAAGTCAGTTGCTGAGATTCTAAAGGAACTGGGTAGACTTGTGCTGTGAACTTCCGAATAATTCAGAGCAACCTTCATCTGATACGCACGATAAATAGAGAGCGTAGAATGCTACAAAGAAGCGGTGTTGATCCATTTAAATCCGTCCATGGAATTCGACCGGGTCGTCTATCCACACCTGGAGACTATTCTGAAGGCTACTGGATTCCAACCCGACTTCTGTAAGTGGATGAGCTGATCATCAATGTAAAAATACTAAAAAAAAAATAACTCGACACCAGACGTGACGGTTAAAATGAGCAATGTAGATAAAGCATTATTTACAATTTAATCGCAATTGGTATGTTTAAAATTATTCATATGCATAGCTAAATCGAGTCCTAAGTCCTAATTAGTTATCACAGCTTGTAACCAGTCCTAGTTTGTCACGATATTCCGTCAAGTCTCAACAACGATTTTAGCCCAGTCTTTTGCTAAGGTCACCGGCCGGTTCCATAAGGTTTCTTCTTCATTAATCGTGTTTTCAGCTCTCTCCACATTTTTTTTAACAGGCTACTCTAAAAATCGTCATTATTTTCTGGTATGATTAATTATCATTAGGTAAATTATTTACATTCGGAATATTGTCCACGTCTATACATCCCCACCCATACTTTGAAGCCCTTAGAAAGGTTTGTCCCTTTGGCAAACCTCCCGCATCTCCAATTCCACCATCTATTTACTCAAACTTATCAGATAGGTAAACTGCCTTTTTTCCTTTTGCTCTTGATATGTTCTGCGAGTGTCGAATTCTCCAAGCCTTCCTTTCTCATTATGTGTCCAAGAAAGTTTGCCTATGTCTTTCTGATTCTGAGTTTGCTTTCTTCTTGGCATTTTTTTAAAAACTTATTCGTTGTTTACTCCCACTCTTTATGGTAATCCTTTTGTAGAACCAAATTTCTGTTGGCCCCAGTTTTTATCTCCATCTATGAGGCAATTGCCCAGCATTCACTCTCATATAAGACGATCGATAGCAATCTGGCACTCTTATCTTTTTCAAAATGTTTTTATTTCTCACCACTTTATTTAGCTTTCGGAATAGATCTTTCATTAATCTAATGACTTTTCGTATTTCAGTATCGCATTTTCCATCCTCTGTTGAAACACTTCCCAGATATTTAAATTTCCTTACTTGCTTGATATTGACATCTGCATTTTTGTAAATCACATTTTGGGCTTTCTTCTGTTGCTGATGGCCATACCTTCTGTCTTCTTGTAGTTAATGCTTAGTTCATTTACTGTTTTCTGTTTGCAAATAAATTTTCATACTGAATTGGTCGTCACACGTGTCAACATGGTCCGCGTACCTCAGAGGGTAACCAGTCTGGGGCCGAAAAATCTGTCACTAGAACAAACTCTTCCAAAAACGAAGACATTTATGTCACTAAATCCCGGCGATTTCCAACCTTAGAGCAAACAACTCAATGCCAAATCAATTAATAAAAAGAGAGTATCAACAAGTCATGACATCATTCTTCCTTGCACTCAAATATCTAGCAAAGAACACCACGGATCAGACAACCCGAATATGGATAACTATAATAGGAAGTGATATAAGACCTCGCCTAAACCCAAACATGATTGCCAATGTCCGTAGAGACATTGTGTGAAACAAAAAACTCTGAAATGCAGAAATAGATAAGCTAAAATTAGATATAAGACATAAAATTATAGCCCATCACTCAAACTGTAAAGAGATGAAAGTAGAAATAAGTAATATGACAGACGATGAGGTAAAATCTAAAAGAAATGAAATACGAAATAACCTCCCAGGAATTAAAATCGAAGAATCAACCAGTAAAATAAGCTGCAGTTATCCAGACGATGTCACTGAAGATGACTCCAACTACATTAAGTTAGATTTCCTTGAAATCCACAGAGCTGAAATCACCGAATTGAAAAACCACGTCATGTCTGACAATTGTTTGAGAATTACTGATTACTTGGATCAGTAATTCTGACACAATTGTCAGACAAATACAAGCTCCCAAAAGTTTATATGACGAAGTCCAATAAGCACATTGTGCAAATATACAACACTGCTCTGGAAACACTATTAACAGATAAACTACTTGAAAATATCACAGGAGTTAACAACGTCATATACATAACAGATTTAGCAGCTACTGGGAAGCTTGAGATCAAGATAATGAAAGAAATTTACAGACATAGAGATGCAGCTTGGAAGTTAAAACTGATACGAGAAATAAAGAAAATTAGATGTGAACATTCTGTATTAGATGAGATCATTAGAAACACAAATATATCAACAAGCATATGCAAGAAGATCAAGCGGAAATATAAAATTAAATTCCTCACTTAAATTCCATCAATCAAGGAAATGCTGAGGCAGAAACTTCAGCTAAAGGCACAGAGAACATAACGTTATGAAAAACGTTGTAGGTTCTATTGCTAAAATAAAATATTCGAAACGAACCATAAGACATTTTACAGGGAAAATGAAAAACACCTCTACATGTCGAAAAGCCACAATTTATTAACAATGTACAGATATTCTGGGTGAATATTTGGAGTAGACCAAAGGAATAAAACCCAAATGCAGAATGGATATAACGTGAACAAAAAGCGAATGTTGTAAGCAACACCGCAAGAGTGGGAAAACATAACCACAAATAATGTTAGGCAAGCTTAAAAGAAATCCCAAAAATGGAAATCCCCAGGAACTGACAAGATATCCTATTTGTGGTTCTATCATCTCTCATCAATCCATAAAACCATTGCAAAAACTATATTAATGCTTGTAAATAATTTCAGTGAAATCCTAGAATGAATCACTAAAAGTATTAGATATCTCATGTCAAAAACGAATGAAACAGATGATCCGTAAAATTATAGGTCAATAACATGTCTCTCCACCACGTATAAATTGATCACGTTTGTCCTGATGAACCGTACTTACTCTTTTTTTTTCGAAGAAAACAACATTCTTCCACTGGAAGAGAAGGCATACAGGAGAGGTTCATATTGTTGCCAAGATCAACTACTGATGAACAAAATGATCCTGGGAAATTTCAGGAGACGATGTAGAAATCTTGTCGCAGCGTGTATTGATTATCGTAAAGCCATTGATAGTGTGCCACACTCTTGCCACCTTGAGACTATGGAAATGTACAAAGTCTCCCTGTGGTACTAAATTTCCTTAAGCACAGTATGGGAATGTAGAAAACCACACTATACCTAAATTATACCGGGGACATTGCCATCTCCAATCGTCTGAATATACAACGTGGAATCTTTCTCTGTCACCCCTTTGTTTGTCCTTATCCTCCTTACGCATGAACTAAACAACAGTAGCTATGGTTACAAACTAAACAAATATTCAATAATCTACTCTACATGTATGATCTCAAACTCTTTACCAAATACGACAATGGGTTGAAGGGCCTCCTCAATATTGTAAAATGTTTCAGTGACAACATAAGTTTGGGCGTTGGATTAGATAAATGTGCAAAAGTAATATTCAAGAAAGGGAGAATTACAGATATACCCTCAATAAATTTAGACTTTGTCACAAAGATTAGGGAACTGGAACAAATTGAATCCTATGAGTACCTAGGAATTAGCGAAGGACATTCTATACAACATACCCTAAGGAAGGAGAAGGTAAGAAAGGAGTACTACACGCGTGTGCGAAGTGGTCCTGAGTACCGAGCTGAATTAAAAAAAAAAACAGAATATATAGCCATCAACCTCTTGGCTGTACCTGAGGTGCAACACAGCTTTAACAGAAACCAACAATTTCAAAATAGAGTTTCAAATGGATACGAAAATACAAGTAAAGAACAATACTCTAATACTTTCGCCCCAGGCCCTCAACCTCCGACGTCTTACTTTCTGGTTTGAGGTGTCTACTATGTCCTAAGCGAACTTAATGGAGTGGCTGTAAGTCCCTTGAACATCCGTAGATTATTCGACCGGTCCACTGGTTTAATCCTGCTTTCTGCCCACATTGTGTTTGGTTTAATCCAGAAAGCAGATATGATGGTCATCCATTCGCGGTCGACTGAAGATGTAGACACGCCTGGAGAGTCTGTGCTAAGAAATTTAGAATGCATAAAAAAAAATCAACATCTACAGAAAGCCTAACAAAGAACTATTCAATGATTGAATTGTTAATGCCTTTTATATAGCAGAAAAGAATAGTATAGAAAAGAAACGGGTTAAAGGAAAGTAATTGACATAATAAAAACGTATAGACTGGATTCTGGACAAAGAGAGTGAGTGAGTTATGATTAACTTGTTAAATCGCCTCAGAACGATATACGTCCCTTGCGATGGGGCAATAAGATCTCTGTGCTCAGCTTAAAGTTCATAGTGACGTTTCTCCTTAACAGTAGAAAACAGTAGTAGTAATATTAGTGGTAGCAGAAGCAGCGGTATTTATATCGAAAGTACATGTTAGCGGACGCTTCGTTTCAATTTCTGATGTCACTTTCTCTCCTATGCGTTTTTCCGGCTCTCTTCCGTCTGCACACTCGCCCGTCTGCATGGTCGCCCGGGCTAAGTCACTCTTCTGTCTTCAAGAAATTTCTCCCGTCTGTCTTTTTCAGCATAACTACGCGTTTATATAGAAAAATCGTGCTGGTTACAACTGAACCTTGGTCGCACGTGATTATCACGGGGTTTTGTCTGTTTCAAACAAAATCATGTGAAATCAAACGTTCCTTCTAGCTTACTTAGCTCTATTTCAATTTTTAATCGACGATTTCCATTGTCTTCTGATGACCCAGATTCAGTGGGTACAACTTCTGGCCTAGATCAAATTTTCACATCAGTAAACAAAATGCCCTGACTTAATTTCACTATTCAAAATCTGTTGCAAGTTTTAATCAATAAAAATTATTTCGACAATTTCATTGTCTCCTAATGACCCAGTTCCAATTGGTAGAGCTCATGCCCTAGATCAGATTTCCCAGCAGTAAACGAAATTGCTCTGATTTACTTTCGCTGTTCCATTCAACTCCAATTCCACTAAAAAATATATGTGTGTTTGTGTGTGGTTTTCAAACTCTCTCTCTCTCCATCACATTTCCTCCACTACCCCATCTGTCATTTACTAGTAAATGACACACGAGCTTTCATATCAACAAAATGAGAAAACCCAATGCAACATGCTTCTTACTAGGATCTACTTAAACATACGTCTCTTCCAGCATGCAAAGGTAGAGTCCTTAGCTCTTCTTAGGGCACATTATGCCCATTTACATTTTTATTGTCTTTACGATACATATGTACATGCAACTTCCGGTTAAAGTTCACTGTTTTGGTATTTTCGTGAAATAGAACCTTTTCACATAGTTCACTAGTTCGAGTGTTCTTTCCTTTATTTTTCTTTTGAAGTTCGCAACACTCCTTACCAATTATTTCAGTCTTATTTCTAAAAATTTAAAAAAATCGATTTACTTCGTAAATCTGTCCATCCGATTTTGTCTCGCCTTCACAACTTTTGACGAATCTTTTGTTGGTCCAGGTCCTTCCACGACAATCTTCTTCAATGTCACTTAGGAGTCCCAATGCACTCAGGTCGGAACTATCTTGGTAAAGTGAACTAATTGGAATCCCTCCTTCACTCATGCACTCCCCTGCCAGTTTATTCTACCCGGTTGACAACATTAGTATAATTCCCACTACGGCCGGCCAAGTTGTTATAGCAACCCAATTCTCTCTCCAGCCAGAATTCGGCGTACCTATCTTATCTAACTCCGACTTCAACCGATTGGCCTTAACAACGCCGGCATCTTTTCTAGTGACATCTTAGGAATCTCTCTTACAATGGATTCCCACAATCCCGTCCATCCACTGGCATTCGTTACTACCCGCTCTAACAAATCTCATTCTCTTCAAACTTCTCTTCTGCTTGGTAGTAGGGGGCAAAGAGATAGATGGACAATGAGCTCCACAACCACTGGGTAGCTCTACGAAAAACAAAGCGGGTATAAGTCCTATCGTAGTTGTGGGCTTCCCTTCACACAGTTTAGATAATTCGATCTCTTCTTGGGTGGCGACCGCCCAAATTCCGTCAGAGATACTGATTGCTTTAGGTAATATTACACTAGCCAACACCTCTACGGGAGGATGATCTCTAATTCAACTTCTTATTTTTCATAAATAAATCTAGTACACACAGATTGTGACTACCTGTCACGTAAATTGGACTTACAGACCCACAATTACCTAAGACATCATTCTTGCATTTTTCTGCATCTCCCTTTGTTAATTGCATAAACTCTGTCCTGGCTAGGTTTAGGGCAACAAATTCCGTCTCTACCTTGTACCTAGACACCGCTCCTGTCTTCGGCCTTAGTTTTGGATAGGGAAGGGGAAGATTCATCACCTGATAAATTTCAAAGGTACTATCTCTGTCCAGTAATGGAACCGGCACTAGCACTAGCAATTTGTCATCTTCCAACAAGGTAGTACGTCCCAAGGAGCCATATTATCTTCATAACTGCTGGATGATGTCTACAGGTAATCTAAGGTGATGCGGTAGTTTGGCTTGTATCTCCAGTAGTACTTCCCTTAATCGTTCTGGCGTTATTATAGTCGGAGACAGGTGTTCTAGCGACAGCATGTCTAATTATGCCCTCACATGCTCACCGTTAAAGAGAAACTTGTTTGACGTACCTTACTCATTACAGCTAATAATTGAAAATATCTTTGTAAAAACCCTTCTAATTTCTGTAATTCGGTGGTTATATACGTGGTTACATTTATCACTTCTTTTCTAAAAATTTAGGTGAGAAATCAACCAATTGAGAGTCCCTCTATTCTTAACCAATTCCAGCCTAGTAACATTGAGTATGGATATGCTCTCTCTAACCGAGTGAGCCATTGCGTGTTGTCTCTGTTCTACCAACTTTAATTTTACTTTTAATTACTCTCACTTCGTCTTCGGAGACTGTACCAAACAACACGCTTAATGCCTTTCCCATTATAGGTAATACTACCCTCTTTTGCCTGGTCCGTAACAAATTTATTCCTTTCAAATAGAAACATATGCTTCCATTGTCTCTCAAGTATTAGGGACTCCTGAGCTAAGGGGTATAATATACGATGGTATTCCAGAGTCTGTAAATAGTCTCCGGCAACTTGTGTCCTGGCTGTATCGAGTTTGTCCACTTCGGTCTCCAACTGACCCTATAACTTCTCATACAGCTACAGGTCTATCACCAAAGTTGTCAATCACATTGATCAAGTTATAATCACTTCGTTAGCCTTCTTAAATACAGTATTCTCACTGTGTTCCCAGGTATTAGCTACTACAACTAGCATCGTCAATAGCACGAGCCTCCTCTTGTCTATGTCTGCAAAGAGATGGAGAGAATAATTCGTCTTAAGCAATTATTCTATTGTTGTTTTTAGCGTGTGGCTACATCTTACAGCGATACCTCAAGTACAGACCCACACCATCACTAGCACCGTGCATGCATGGGGGCAGTCCACACAGTTCACCAGCACTGATGATAAATGCACAGTTAGTCCGAGACCGTCACTCATTCACCACAGCCACTGTACTGGTTTCAGTTAATCCTTTGGCTTGGGCTGCACCGCTCCCCTCAATCGCCGTTTTAGTGGTAATTCCTCATTAACACCGGGTGCTTTTTCAATCCCCGCTTCCTCAGAATGTCTCTAATACTGGAGTAACCCTACTCTTTCGACTCTGTACTTGGCAAGTTACATATTTTTTTACATGGTTCACAACATCATTAAACAACTTAGGCCAGTAGTAATTTCACATTATTAATCCATACGTCTTGTCAATTCCCAGGTGTCCTAACCTCCTATGGCACTGGTCTAGAATTTCATCTCTCAACTTCTCAGGTATCATCATTTTTAAACTTACTTCCTCATCTCTTCCTGAAAGGTAATACAACACTCCATCGTGTACCATATATTTGGAGGTATGCTCTGACTCTACCCTGGACCTGATAGTTTCTATCTCGCTATCCTCTTGGCTTTGCCTAATAATATCTCTCCAGTGTGGGTCGGAAACAATCTTTGTTTCATTCATTTCCTGATCTTCCCAACCAAGTCTCTCCTTCAACACCTGTGAATTGAGCACATTAATTTGGATTGCTTTATCATCCACACCCGCCTCCAACCTGACAGATTCGGTCTCTAATTGTCTCGGAATCCTCGATAACAGGTCAGCACAGGTATTATCCTTCCTTGCCAAATATTCTGTTCTGCAGTTATACCCACTTGCCTTCAATGTCCACTGTTGTATCTTCTTATTCGTCCACTCCGCCTCTAACAGATCTGAGGGGTTAGTGGTAATTTTTAATGGTAAACACAGCCCCACTGAAATAATAATCTAATTTCTGCACAGCATACAGAATGGCGAACGCCTCTTTTTCTGTTACTGGCCACTTTTGCTGAGTCTCGGGGAGCCGATGAGACAGAAAATAGATCGGCACTTCCTCAGGTACATCCGGTACTGGTCCATACTTATCGGAAAATAGTTGTGTAAGAACTGCTGTGATATACTTATCGCTCTCTTTGGTGTACAGCACCACGGTCTTACTCAGGTCTGGGCAGGCCAACAGGGGTACAGCTGTCAGCAGATCCTTTCGAATGCGCTCTGACAATCCTCGCTCCACTTAAACCTAGCATGCTTCTTGGAGCTATTAGAGGGCCTGCTAGCCGACTAAATGTTGGTATGCACCTCCGATAATGCAGATGTCTCCAATAAATACCCTAATATCTCTTACGGCCTTCGGCGGTCTTTTCCTAATCCTTTTTGCTCGGTCTGTCCCAGTTCCTTATCCGTAATGGCTATTACCTCCCGATTACCGTTCAGCACCACCCCCATTTTCCTCCTATAATGCTCAGGAGCTGTTATATCTTCATCCCTTATTTCATTGCTACCTGTTTTATTCCCAAGCCTATTCTCATTCCATACTCTCACCTGTTCGACTTCTCTTACTGGACACGCCTGTGCGAGCTCCTCTTCCTGGTTTATTTTAATAGTTATATTGGTAGTATTGGTTAACAGTAAGGGAACCGTTCCTGACCTCTTCACCAACGAATCACACACGGTTATTTCCCCTTCACTATTATCATATCAGTAGGGACCACTTGGTACAGGTCACTGTTCAACACTCCTTCTGTTATAATCTTGCCTTTCCCAGATACAGTCCTAGGGGGAAGATCATCTGTTACCATCTGTCTGGACCACCACTGGCAATTGTTCATAATTATCCTCTCCCAACAGTATCCCTATCATGTCTAATGTTAGGGTGGAGAGATCGAAACGGATCTGTACCTAATCCAGTCACTGCCCAAAATTAGTTCACCACACAAGTCAGGTCCCACATAAACCTTAAGTTTACCTCTGGTTCTTGCCAACTAGAAAGGTAGCCACGTCATACCCTCTATCCTTATCTTGCTACTGTCACCCTGCCTTATTAGTAGATAGACGGGACTAAACTGCGTTTTCAGTCCCAACTGTCTAAAAACCGTGGAGCTAACGAGTGACACTGAATCTCCAGTATCGACAAAGGCCTGCACCTTCATGTCTCCCAGCAACACATTACAGTCTGGCCATTCCTTCAGCAGACGGTATAACTGTGTCTTTTTTCTTCCCGTATGTTCTGTCCCTTCCTATCGCTTTCTCGACAAACGAGACCTGGGAGTCAGTGACAGGAGTTCAACTTTTTCTAAGGGCATCCATTTCTGTCTAGGGGCCCGCCTGGGTGGTGTAGAGCTCGGATAACTCTCTTTTCTCGGACTAGCAACCCATTTCTCCCCTCTATTCGAGTTAGGGTTGTTCCGTTTGGTGTGTTATATCTTTCTCGTGCAAGGACAGGTTCATTTCAGGTGACCCACTCCTACACTGCGCCAACACAGTTTCTCACAACTTGCCGAAAAGTGCCCGACCACATCACATGTCCAGCATCTCAGAGGTCTTACTTGCAATGGAGCCATCCTGCCTCTTACTTTTTCACGGGTGACTCATCGGCGTTTCCCCGGACGCTTTTCCCTTTCGGTATGGGGCACCATCGTATTAACTTGCTTTATCCCCAGTTTACGGTCTTCCTCTGCCGTACACCACCGAGCCAAACTTGCCACAAGTCTTTCAGTTCGGCCCCAAAGACCATGGGTCGCCTCTATAGTTTGTCGGACAGTCGCAGGACCGATGCCCACCATACTTGCAAATCCAGCACACCAACCCGGTGTGGGCTTATGAAACACATAACGGAGATCTGAGAATAGTCCTCTTTTACCTCTTCTTTCGGCTCCCTTATCTGAATCCGCTCCCGGTCCTTCATCAAATAAACCACAGACGGAAAGCGTACAAGTTCAGTAAGTGGATACTCCACACAATGTCGGACGCCAACAAAGAACACCGACTTACAGCCTGTATCTTGAGGGTTTCTCGGCACCGCAACGTATCTATCTATCTATAAGTGTGCGTGTGTGTGTGTGTAAATATATAATATTTATCCTATAGATAATTAAAAGTATATTATAAAGTAAAAGATTTTATGCGCATTATCAAACCCTCAAAATTTCAGCAAACATAGCATTCATAAATAAAATCGATTGTATGGTAATCAGTAATTAAAACAAAGTAATCAAAGTATTTGTGACCGAAGAAGGGAGCAAGAGAAAATATTATGTTGGGCATTCAGAGAACTAACAACAAAAAATAATCTATAATTACCAACGAAAAGTTATTGCATACAAGATTTAGAAGAAAATAAAATAAGGATTTCACTTAACGTGATATTAGTGTATAATTTGCATAAATTTTATACTTACAAAAAATCAGAAACTTACCAGTAACAAATATATATGAAGTTTGATTAATAAAAAAACAGGAAACAAAACATTCAGTCTTATAACATATATAGGCATTCCTCGTGTACAAGTTTCATGCCGGTAAAAGAAAGAAAGAGTCATTCCACTGAAAATGATTGTAACTTGCAAATAAATTAAAGACAAAAGAATCTAATAAAATCTAACACCAGTCAGAGCATTTATATTTATCATAAATTAGTTTTGATCATTGGACTACAGTCAGTAATTCTTGGAGTTGAATTACTTTGAAAATCTATACTCGGGGGAATATATATTCCTTTCATGAAAAATATTCGAAGAAACTTTTTTAACCGAAGTAGACATAAAATATTTAAGAAAGTTGTTGTTGCAGTAGTTGTAATAATAGAAGTAGTAATAGCAGTAGTAATAATAAAAATATTAGTAATATTAATAATAAGTATGCTGATGCTTCAGCAATCATGTCTCTAATGTCTTCTGATTTTAATTAATCCAGATGTTAATTGTATAGATAGTGCCATGTGTGAGGTAAAAGGCCCCGCGTTTTCCCTCTGCGACATTGTGCCTCACACCGCAAGACAACCTCTAAACGTATGCAAGTTTATAATCTATATCTGGGGGACTAATCCGCAAATGGTATCCTATGAGCTCCTATCAACGGGCCACACCATCACTGGAAAATTGTATTGGCAACAGCAGGAAAATGCGCAGCAGACACTGGAGTAAATGTCACGGTCTATTGTACTTCCATGACAATGCCAGGGCTAATTTGGCGCCAGTGGTCAGCGTTACCATTCGGCACCTTGACTGGAAGACTCTGTGCAACCCACATTACTACCAGGACATTGCACCAACATTCCCTGGTTAACTACCTTCGTAAGAAATCACTTGTAAATATGGTATACTTGCGGAAGGCTTCCACATTCTTTTTTGTGCTAACCTGATTATTTCCACCACGGCAATTCGCAGTTGGAGATATTTTGGTTAGATCTGGATACTAGTGCATATTACTTTGATGATTAACATTGTGAAAAATTTGCTATATGCATTTTTCTAATAAATCAAAAACTACAAAGGCGTATAGGATTACATTTTAGTACTGTGCTTAAAGTCATAAAATGGTTTAGTCAGATCATTCTGTCAAATGAAGTTATCTCAGTGGTAAAAACTCTGACTGACTCAAATTTATTGGGTTTCAATCCTGGCTTGAGGCAATCGGATGTCTAATCTCACCGAGGAGCTGTAACAAAGCGAAACAGTACTGTCTGCGATTGGCATATATATATATATATATATATATATATATATATATATAAAACATATATACAATTATATATACACACGTATATATATATATATATATATATATAAAACATATATAAAACATATATACAATTATATATACACACGTATATATATATATATATATATATATGCACATATATAAAACATATATACAATTATATATACACACGTATATATATATATATATATATATATACATATGTACACTTTAACATAGCGCTGTTACAACCTTTTTCAGCAGGCACACAAACCTATCAGACTCCATCGGAAACATACTAGTAGAAAAAAATAAACATCATCCACATGTAAAAAAAGATTCAAAACAATGGAAGCTTTAATAAAAAAAAAGAAAAGTAAAAGTCAATTCTTAACAATATTAACTACGAACAAGACCGCAATGTGTTAACCATGTTCGGAAAATAGTACTTCTCTATAACACTAAAACATGCATATAACGCAAACACGCATTGAAAAGGAATAGATAATATCATCTTTGACTATGGCTAAAGGTATAGACGAAAGCGCTCGGAACTATGGAAAATTTGGACAGTTTCTATACACGCTATGTCCAAAACAGGCAGCTCTTGTTCAAACACAAGAAAAATTAAATAAATGCTTAACCGTAGTACCTGAGTGTCGTTTTAAATGAAACATGCATACATGAAGGTTTACTTCATAAATACACCCTATACACATCTACATACACATATCAATACATACATAAATATGTATTCACTTATATACACAGATATATTTACACACACACACACACACACACACATATATATATATATATATATATATATATATATATATATATATATATATATACTAGCAGTAAAGTCCGGCGTTGCTCGTGGTTTTATGTAGTTAAATTGCTTTGGGGTTTGAATTATTGAACTTATGCACGTATCCGCAGTTGTTGAGGTCATTGATAGACCGGGAATCTCAAGTGTAGCAAAATCAATGAGATCAAGAACAACCAGTTACAATGCTGTGTTGCTACTCCGTGCTTACCCGAAAATTACCACCCGCTCATAATCGGTCTAGTGAACCGAGAATCATTTGACTTCATTTTCTATGGCAAGATAAAACCCTTCCTCCCCCACCACCTGGAAACTGATCGGACGATCGCATATGATCCCTCCCTCCCGCACACACTCGGTAATTGTCGCGGCGCATGAACAAAGGTCATCACAGCTGCATGTAGTGGGCAATAATTGTGTTAAGCGCAATGGTTTGTGAATTGGGAGTACTGGGTGTAGCTTTTTTGTCGTTTTTACTGCGGACGTTAAGGTTTTGGAACAACCCAGTAAAGGAATGGTACTTGCAACGCAGCATTTGGCCTTCCGTAAAGTTTGAAATGTTATACCGTAGAAGTTACTGGTAGACAGAGCTACAATGAAACACCCACAGAAATCACTCTTCATAATAGACGCTGGCTGAAAAGGTAAGCAAAATACCCAGGACTTATTGCCGACTGGCCAGCACTCAAGTTTCAACCTATTGAATCGACGTTTGAAGTAGCTGCAGAGAGTACTGGGAGGCACTGTGCATGTCAACTGAAAGTGCCAACCGTTGTGTCAACATCTACGCGTTGCTGATCTCATCGAATACCACTCTGAATGCGCTGAATTGCGTGGCACCGCTCAACCCTGTGAGCGCATGCGTTTGTATGATTCGGTGTTGAGTCTAAAGCAGCAGGTAGTTCACACAGCTGCGCAAGTACGTTTGGCCTTAGCGCATCACAGTATGAGCCTGAGGTACCACCACCAGCCAATTGTAAGTGCCGGGAATTTTGATGTTGGAAATAAGTCAACCCCTAAGTATGTCTTGAATCATCTCTTTTTTAAATGGATTGACCACTGTTTAAGCTGACTTCAGTAAACACAAAAGCACACAACGGTGCGCGCAACACAGGCTGAGGGAAAGATGGCGATGGCACTACCGCAAACAAATCAACTGCCAATGATCAACTGTATGACGGAACTGAACACTGAAACCTAGGGAAAGCGCATGTCATTGGACACTCCCCGTAGCGCTCACCTATTCAAAAATGATGGGAATGGATGCAGCATCAGAGATGCATTTGACTGGGGGGCGCTTAACACAATAATTGATGCGTCCACAACGTAGATGGTTGTGGTGTAATGGAGTTGACAATGGCAGTAGACGGGAGGGTTTGACAGAAAACGCAAGCAGCTATGCGAATACGTCGAAGGCAGATGAAAGGAAGTGTTTCATCTGGCGCAGTGTAGCAACAATGGGAGACAAATTTCCCTTGTAGTTGTAGTGTTCCCTTGTAGCCTTCTGCGTCAGAAGGCGTTCCGCCGTCTCCGAGGGCGAGAATGCCCCTTGAAAAGTCAGTGGACCCGTTGTCTCCAGTAGTATGAGCGCGCATGTTGGTGGTCAGGTGCAATGATTGGACATGATCCCAGATATTGGACGATTTAAGGCACGCACCAAAAGCATTGACCCTTGTCGCTTTAGGAATGACAGGCAAGTTTGTCGAAAGTCACCTGAAAGAAGGAGTCAAGACACTCATGACAGCAGTGCAGTCCCTAATGTCTTAAAGAGGCCTATTGAACGCCTCGAGTGCTTGCTTGTGAGTCATAGTGCACTTGTTCCACACTATGAATTTACAACCTCTTAATACGTCAGCCTGACCCGAATCTTTTGAAATGCTGCATGTTGAAATTTCGACCTTGGGAAGGTCAAGCGGAAGTCTAAACTTAGAGTGCGCCGTCCGTCCGTCCGTCCGTCCGTCCGTCCGTCTGTCAGCAATATGGCCGCAATCCCGGATGAGGCAACAGCAAGAGAGATGTCTCCGTGCTGACTGATTTCAGCTAGAATTAGTTTTGTAATGAACGTCTTCCTGGTGCCACGGGGTGCGTCTAGGAAGAAGATGCTACCACGCTGTTGGACGGCGTCAATTACCGTGGTGTATGTTTTTCTTTGCTCTGGTAAGAGGTGTAATTCATTCTCTCGGACATAGCGGTTGAGGTCAGCAATGCAGTATGATTTCGCGCAGTATTTCTGGTGATAAGTAGACGGTGCCATCTCACAGTATGTAGTTAGCGCATCTCCACTCATTTCAAGAGCAATATCTTCAACCTGAATGAGCGCCCTATTGTAAATAAGGTTCGTGTAGCCCAACTCGCCTGACGGACATTGCTGCTGTGCCGCATAAAAAAATGTCTTCCGACATGAATCTTTGTACTTAGACCATAAAGCAGGTGTCATGTATTTCGCATATTACTATTAAGATCGCGAATAAGGATCGAAGGGTCGCAGGTGTCCTCTGCCATGGTAGCAACCTCTTTGATAATCTGCCTTCAAAAGGCCACGTTTATGGCAAGCCTCCCGGTATTTGTTGCAGGCGACGCCGTCAACAGTGCGAATGGTCTCCAAAGTTGTTGGACCAACAACTTCATGAAGCAGAAGCCGGACGAAGAAGCACTCCTGCTGATTTGGTGACACAGTATAAACCCGAACAAAGACAGGTGTCAAACTTAATGCCGGTGAACCCATCCACGCTTTGGCCAGACTTCCTGCGACTCCAAATATTGTTCGCCCAAACGTAGTATAATGGAACTTGTTGATATATCAATATTCGAGCGAACTCGTCATGAAGGCACAACTTAATAAAGGCTGTTAAAGTTGTATCTTTCAGGTTTTTGGTGATAGCTACCGCAATTCGTTCAGTAAAAGAAATCCACTGTCTGATCTCTAAGTGCATTGCTAGCAGTACAATTGCTTGATGCCTCTGGTGAATTGAGAAGCCGAAAACGCGCCAAAAGCCTCATTGCTGCTGAGGTACCACCCAGCCAAATACTGCGAAACTTCGTCTCGGCCGTTGTCCCCGCTTAACGCTGAAGATGGCGGCATCACTGCCTTTATTAACGTACTTACATATGCATTTAATGGAGCGGACGAAATTGCAGAACTTAGCGTTTTTATAAGCATTGAATATTTTTAAGGGATAGTAGGGGACCACACAACTGTCAACATAGTACCCCCAACTTGCATCGTTCGCCCGCCCCTGGACGGAGCCCTTCGCCGGTACCTGTTTGCGTCTCATCAACAAATGTCTTAGGAAACCCTTTAGAGGACGGTGAGCCGTTTTCACAGCAGCGCCTTGCCTCGTAGCCTAGACCGCATGGCCAATGGACCATGTAGGATCTTACAGCCTCGAATAGGTCCCTGTCTTCATCCGGATAAGTCCATAAGTTTTCCCAGTTTCCGGATTAGCAACACAGACAGGCAGGCTCCCCGTCCCATTTGCGGGCGTTGCCGAATTGGCAAACGCAGGTCATGGACCCGACATTAATGTTGTCACGCTTAGTTAAGTTAATGCCGGGGTCGTAATTGAAAGCCAAGAAAAATCAAAAAGAGCTATTGAGACAGGTAATACTACGGGTGGCCGCAAGGCGCTGAATGTCACCGTCAAGGCGTATGCGGCGAGCTTGGAGAGTTTGAGATAAGCGCACAGCGGCTATGTTTGTAGCAGCCCTTGAAAGTCTGTTTTCCTTTGTCTATGGGCCCTCGGAGTTTCTGGTAGCAGAAGTCTTGTGGGCATTGCGGGTTGCCCACTGTAGCTCTGTCTCGGATTCCGTCGACCTAGCTGTTGCAGCAGCGTCCCTGAATTGACGGCGCGCCTGCGGTCAAATGTTTCAGCTACCCTCGACCAGGCAGTGGTGGCAGCATTTCAAAGAGACCTACGGAGCGGTGTCTCAGCAGCCCTTGCGCTCACTGTCTCAGCAGCGTCCTTGGATTGACGGGCGCGCCTGTGGTCAAGTGTCTCTATTGCCCTTGATTTCACAGTGGCAACAGCGTTTCGTACGTTAGGAAGAAGCCTTTGATGATGAGTATCGGAAACCCGGGATGCAGAGTTTGTTGCTGCAGTTTGTGCGTTCATTCCCGACTATTGTGCATTCTTGAGCCTTGATCGCCACGAAGCCCTGTAGGTAGCTTTCCATGCCAAGCAGGTGGCACGCTCCTTTTGTGACTGCGTGGGGATGCTGCGTTGAGCAACCTGTGATAGTCGCATTGTAGTCTGTTCCTGTGAGTCGGGTGGCATTCTTGCCCTCATAGCCGACGCTCTTGCAGACGTAGGCGAAGACGTACCCCCCTTTTTGGTGGAATGGGGAAAGTGATGCTAGTAGTGGTTGATTAGGTTTGCTCAATTCCAGGAGTATGAAGTTTAACTTCGGGAAGGCAGGTATTTAAGTAAAACAGCTGAATAAACTGTTTATGGTAGTTGGAAAAATGTAGTTAAACAAACAGAAACCAAAAACTTAAGAACTTGCGGTAGGAGAAATGATCAGTTGAAGGAATCTGAAAACGAAAGTCAGCACCTCAATACTGTCGGTAAATACTATGTTCAACGGGAAGCTTGGTAGAAATTCTTCGCCATTTGCGAAAAATATAGCCAAAATTTAGCTTGACTGGATTTGAATTGGAAGTCAAAAATGGCATGATGTAATCGATTTTTTTGATAATTGATACCGATATTGAAGAAAACGGTCAGCAATTAATAACTGTTGATTCAACAAGGTTTTTGTGAAAATTCCTTGCATTTTGCGAAAAACAGACACTAAAATCTGCTACATTGGATTTGAGTCGGATGTCATAAAGTTATCGATTTTATCGATTTCTTTTTCCGATAACTGATATCATTTCTTTTAAAAAGAGGAACAGCACCTCAAAACTATAAGTAAGGACATTGCAAATCGTGAGTTTGATGGATATCACTTTTAAATTGTGAAAACTATCACTGAAAAACTGATGATTTTTTTTCGAATCAATATTCGACCCCCAATAGGTTTTATCGAGATTTTTCAAAATCGGAGGAACAATCGAAAAATCTGAAGATGACAAGTACGAATGTCGTAAATTTCTGATCTTTGTGTAAATTTTCATGCCAATCGGATGAACGGTTTGCTCAAGATGAGTTAACAAGTTGACAAACATACAGGCACACTAACAGAATGACATTTATAGACACAGATATATATATATATATATATATATATATATATATATATATATATATATATATATACTAGCAGCATTAGCCGGCGTTGCCTGGGTTTATTCAAAATTATAATGACAAGAAGTGTGAAAACATTTATAACAGAAGCACAGAAGATACAATAAAATTTGTCAGGAAATCGATTTTCGAAAATCGTTGAGGAGAACTAATTTGTTGACAGCTTTTGCTCAGACTATATCGAATGAACAACATGCATTGGAAGGAGAAGAAATTCAACAAAGACTTCTCCTAGCAGCCGTGCCAAAGCTGAAAACCAACGTTCACAAAGCCTGTATAGAATTGTTCTTTGCCTTTCAGTTTTGACAGCTCGAGTAGCAATAGTTCTGGCAGCGTTCCTTTCTCGTCCAATTAACCGTTGTTCATTAGTTTCTGCTGACCTTGCATTAGCTGTACGAATAGCATTTTGTGTCGGTCTAATTTGAGTTTCTTGTTGCGAAGCGTTTCTTCACCGTGCTTTCGTGCGTTTGGCTGTAGTAGTAGCACATCCAAGTGTAGGATTACGCTTTCTTTGCATTACTGTCAGGATGTAGTTGGAGGGGTTTGGCTCAGCTTTTTGAATAACAATGAAGTAATCAATGAAAAAGCAAGAATATTATACACATTAATGGAAATATAGCCACAATAAATTAAATGCAAGTTTATAAGGCAGACCACGGGAACGTGATAAACAATTATAAACAAACTCGTAAAGTTAGGATTTATCTAAAAATTGACTACCAAAAAAGGTTCTTGTGATAAAAATAAAAATTAACGTGCAGCTAGAAACCTACTCAATATGAACGCTAAAACATAAACGCTAAGTTTAGCATAATTATAAATGAATCTAAAGTGGGTCTTTACATTATTATAAGTGCATTTTTCAGAATAAAACTGTCAAAACTTTAGGGCTCAATTTTCCAAATATATGAGTTAGTAAGCATTATTTAAATGCTGATTAGAAGATGATAAATACATAATTAAAAATTGGCATTTAGGCTTAGACTTTTTAAAATATAATTTTCACAAATTTAAATTTAAAGTATCAAAAATTCAAAAGATGTTAGATGAAATTTCTATCTTGAACCCCAGAAACTTGAAATCATTAATAATGTTTTTTCAGTAGTTTAATAGTGAGTGGACCATTGCTATTAGGACTATAAATGAGTCCATCGTCTCTGTATAGATCTACTTGCTTCGGGTCTACGATTCTACTAAAGATCTCAAGAATATATAGACACACAATGCCAGCAAACTGGGCTGAATTATACG
>OZ010574.1:123511926-123544426 GCA_963932145.1 Acanthosepion lycidas | reverse complement strand
AAATATTTTTAGGGTGTAAGAATTTTTGGAAGACAATACTGATTTAATGATGCAAAACCTATTAATATATAGATGGGAGAAAAAGAGGGTGATTTGTATTTTTCCCAAGAGTATTTGTGTGCAAGTGAATATAGCAGGATCTACTGGAATTAGAACTCGAATCTCCAATTTTTAATTCCGAACCATTAACCATTACACCACTCACACATCCAAGCTTAACGTGCCTAGTATTACCAAGGGATCCTCCATCTACGTACTGACTAGGGTTGACATTGCTTAACTTCAGTAATCGTACGAGAACCGGTGTATTAAAGCCAAACCAAGTTCAAATTTTCAATTGCGTCTAGCATGAAATAGACTGTCGCCCCCAAGTATTGACTTCAATTTTCACTTATATATATATATATATATATATATATATATATATATATATATATATATATATATATATATATATATATATATATATATATATATATATATATAGTTTTAATACTTCGTTTCCACGAATTAATTTAAAGGAAGACTCATGAACACATTCACAGTTTAGAAAGATATTAGTCGAAAATATATCAGTGCTTCATCAAGATAATTAATATGTAAAAATTTAAAATTCTCGAAAATTTAAGATAAATGTGTCCAATGATAAATATAATCAACGATGAGTATAGCAACAAAGTTTTTTGACGTTTGTAGCAGCGAAGTGTTCAAATTAAAATAACACAGTTAAAGAGGTTTTTTTTTCAAATCAGATAATTTATCTCCCTTGTATAGAGGTAAAATATTTTGAATTTATGATGGTAACACATAACATATCCATACATAACCAACACCTGAAGATGGTCTCAAATCATAGATAAAGTTATTGGGAAAAATAAAAATTATTTGGAAGAAAATTTTGGAATTTTTCTTAATCAATGCTGCCTAGTCTATATATATATATATATATATATATATATATATATATATATATATAGAAGAAATATAGATTTAAGTTTTATGGGATAAAGCGATCAATTTCAGAGAAAGAGCGTATGTAAATATAAATATAAAAGTGATCATTGAAGTCAACATTCATAGGCGACAGGCTGTTTCATGCTAGACACAATCGTCAGACTGCGAGAGTTCGATTTTTCCTCGACTATTTATATATATGAGTCAGTGGTACACTCTGGGTAATCTATTGTCGGCGCGATTTTGGAAGGAGTGGCTTATTTGTTTATTTATTTGGGTCAATTTATTTTACTTGTTTATATTTTCATTTTTTTTATTTTATATATTTATTTGTTCTTTTCGGTTTTCAATGTTTTATTTACGTAGTAAAAATTTGTTGGTTGGGACATGCTTAGGTCACTTATTTAACAGTTTGTTTTGGTATGGGAAAGTGAAATGCTATTTATTTGGCCAATTTTTAGATTGATTGCCATAGTTTATTCTGTTATTTTGTCGTGAAAAATGTTTAGTCTGTTTATTCATTAATTTATTTGGATTTCGATTGTGTTTAGCATGAAACAGCCTGTCGACCAGTAGTAGTTTTTTCTGCTCCTGAAAGAATTGTCTTTGCTCGGATTTGTTCCCAGATAGGTGTCACCTTCGTCTCGACGTGACAGTCAGTTGCAGCCGCCCCGACAATGTTTGTTAGATTTGGTGGTTTGCTATGTATCGACTCCTATGTTTTTTCTATAGTTAATTTCTGCTGTGTTTTTGCAGTAAAGCATGATATCGTCCAGGTCAGTGCTGTTGCACTTCTTCATCATTTTTTTAATGAACGTATTTCTGACCGCGTACCGTTGTTTTTCTGTCTCCTAACCCGTCCTCGTCGTCGTCAGAAAAAGAAGAACATGTGTCTGTGTTTGTTAATGTTCTGTCTGTGAGTGTGCTTAATAATACGTGTTTTTGTCCTACAGTTATTATGTTGTCGGCAGCTACCACGTATCTGGCTGTCGGATCTTCTGTTAGGTATTTACACAATCCGTAAGGATTGTATACCTTCTGGACCGATACGCTGTACGGTTGGATACCTCTTGTTTTTTAGGAGTCGTTTCAAAATGTTGAAGCTGCGTAAGCTTGTCGGGTGACAGCTGTGCCATGTCAGCATGTGGAAGTGATCGACGTCAGAACAGTTTTTCAATTTGCTTGGTCCCGCTTTGTGGTACACCACAATGTTCGGGCAGCTCTCTAGAACGTTGAAAAGATATCTCGCCTGATCGTCCTGTTTCCCCTGCAGTGTCTTTTTGGCCGGCAGTAGCGTCTTCTCTTTCGGGATGTTCATGACGAATTCTGTTGGTGTCTCCCACCTGTATATCCAGGTGTAGCATACCAACTGCTTGTCGTTCGTCTTTTCGTCCTCGAAATCCAGTTTGTTGAAGCCGTCTCTTTCTGGACTGTATTGCATAGTAGTCTTGGCATCCATGACGCAATGAATGGGTTTTTTTTTTCGGTCACGTAATCTGTTATCGCTGCTGTTACTTCGTTAACGGTCTTTGGCGATTTGATTTGAAAAACGACCGTTTCTCTCCTTTTATATTCTACTCGTCTATGAATTTTCCTCTATTTACTCCTACCGCTACCTGTCTGTCCACGTCAGCGAAACGTGCACCAATCCCTATGGCACGTGTACGTGGAAGTGGCGGTTAGGGGGCACTATCAAGCTTTTATCGTAATGCATATCTGGTCACACCGCCGCCACCGTGCAATTCTTGTTGGTAACGGGCACTTTTTGTGAATGCTGCAGACTTTCGTAGAAGCATTCGGTCTCTATCATGTAAGTAATCTCGAAATTTATGACTGTTTATTTTTTTTATGATTATTAAAGACCTTTAAATTTAACCGTAGTTAAAATAATTGAATTTAATGTAAGATGGTGCAAAGTAAAAGTGGTAGTTTATCAAAAAAAAGTGATTCGATTGTTTCAAAGGCAATCAACACGAAAAGATTGCGAGTGAACAATGGGATATAAAGAATTATGTTGTTATATTCAAAAAATATTTCATAAACTCGTTATTCTAAATTTTAAATATCTTTACACCTTTATATATATTCATCTTGGAATAGATTTCTTTTAGAAGGTGCCAGCGTGTGGTGGTCACAAATTGATAACCAAATCTAGAGACAAATATGGCAGATCTTACAAATGGAAAGAAAACGATGTGACGAAACAAATAATAAGTGGATGCTGTGGGTGGGCTGAACTTTCGAAGATGAGAGCCTTACATGGAAGCTGGAATTTACGGGTCTTAGCCTTAACCTTGGACAGCATTTATTCTGCAATCTGTGTTGAAATCATAGCTTAGCCAGTCCACAATAAATGATAATCTTTGCCATGACCCTCAGGATTAACTCGCTCGAAACCTTTCTTTTTTTTACAATTGATCTTAAAAAGTGGTTGTATACGGTTGACAGTTGGGATATTTCTGAACAGGTTTAACGTCATGCCCGGCATCCATATGAAGTTTTCATATCTGACGAGGTTATTTAAGAACATGACTAGTTATCAAGTTGATGTTTTGGTTTCGTAGCAATTTGCGGTGTTGGGGGAAACTAGTGGCACATCCTATTCTGTATTCAATTACTATTTCTTCTAATACTTAATTTGTTATAAGCAATCCATACACCGAGATATCTGAAAGTGTTTAGCATTTAATAATTCTCATCCTGAAACACAAGAGGACACTATTACCAATGATAAATTACCAACTAATTTCTTACTTGTTGTTCTGTTATGACCCGTTGATCATAAATCCTAAATATTTTTGAATTGTCTCCATAGCGATATTAGCTTACTTGAACTCCCATAAAGTAAATGTACTTTAAGTACCTCCACTAATGGGTTGAAGAAATTAATTCTTTAAACTGCTCTGTACGTGCCAGTATCGTTGGAAACTAAAGTAAGTGTGCTCGAAAATTATTCTTAACGCCTATTAGCGGTTAGGATTAAAGATTCGTCATTACAAAAACAGAAATTAATAATGGCATAACCTAACCGAAATCATAAGAGATGTAAAAGAAAGAAAGAAAGAAAGAAAGAAAGAGCAAAAGGAGAAAAGAAAAATTGCAAAAAAAGAAACAAAAGAGAAAATAGCGAAAAAGAGCAAGAATTATTTGGAGCAAGAAAGAATAAAAGGCAAGAAAGAGAAATAGAAAAAGAGAAAAAAAGAGTAAAAAGAGCAAGAAATGGAAAGATCAAGAAAGGGAAAGAGAAAGAAGAAAGAAAAGTCAAAAGAAAAAGAAAAAAGAAAAAAGAAAAGAAAATCATTCAAAGATAAAGTTATTTCCATAATTTATTTTAGCACGAGGCCACAAGTATAAGAGGTTCAGTAGCAATAGTGAAAAAGATAATACTTGTTAAGCATTACTCCACGACGAGGCTCTAATGTAAACAAAGGTAGCAACTTGTAGCCCAGAAAAAAAGGTTCTTCACTAAATTAAACTCAAGATCCTATCGTTAAGAATTCCGCGTAAAACCGTGGCCGAGCGCTAGATAGGGGGCGCAGGTTCAATCCCTGTTGGGGAAGATGCTTTCTTTACTAACATTTCTCGAGTGTGCAAGCGGATAGACGTACTATACAGTGTTTAATAAATAAAAATGGTGCGTCTATTTCATATACGAAGTGACTATGGAGATTATTTCAGTATTATTAGTGGTGATGAATTTATTAAACTTTATATACACAGATGTACTTACATATTCAGAAGTACGTACTCGGGAAATATATATATATATATATATATTGTAATGACAAAAGTACACATATGTAGGCTTTAAAAAGTCTTTATTCAACTGAGAATACAAGGTTCGCGTATTCTGTCCTCTTATAGTCCCAGTAAACAGAAATAGCTCTCTTAAAGAGGAAAGTAAAAAAAAAAAAATAAAAAAAACACGGTGAGACCACTCTTGATTATACATAACATATATATTATAAAAATATATGTAAATACACATACGAACGCACATACAGGGATAAAATATATTTATCTATTGTAGAATCAGATTCCTACATTATTTTAAATCTCAAATTTGTGCAAGTTAAACACATAGAGGCCCCCAACCACGTATAACAACTGATGCATTCTGATTGGCTGAAAAATATTAATTAGGTGTCGTCAACTATGTCCGAAGGTACCGACCCAAATTTTGATCTCTAGTTGACGCCACAAAATGTAAACATGTTCTTGATCCCCCCACGTGAGCAAACGAAACTTCGACGCGACTTGGTCAGTGGGCCCTTCAAATATTCATTGGAAATCGACACAACAACAAACCTTCTCAACAATTCCAGGCTTAACGTTCATTACTTAAATTAACATAAACCCAGCTTGCTAAAAAGACGCTCATTCCAACAAAATATATTATTCCACAACAAACATGTCCGGTAAAAGAGTGACAACACTGTACAAATCACAGTGAGAAAAGAAGAACACTTTTTTGTAATTTAATACAAAAAACAACTGTTTAATTTTCCTACAACGACAAATTTACTTAAGTACACCTCATTTTCATACATATAGTTCAGCAACTAAAGTTCTTTGAAAAGACGCACAGTCAAGAACTCTAAAGTGTTTTAACAACTTTAGCATCATATATTTTTTATGTGTCGTGTTTTATAAAAAATATATGTATTGTTGAACAAATTCTTCTACTTGATTATTTCTCTTGTTGTCTCTGTGACATTTGATTTAGTAAAAATAGTAGACGGTCAATTTTATTTGTATTTTAACTAATACAGATTGGCTAACCCATTATACTATGCATATATGCAATTACATATAGTCTCTGATAGATATGTAGTGCCACGCCTACATTTCTTCAATTTTGATTGGTCGATAAATACTTACTAAAAATAATAGGACAATTTATCGATCGCATTTCACCATACTGAATTTTTTCCTACATTTTGCTCACAAACTATAAAATCACTGATTGGTTTATTTTTCGTCCAATCGAATATTTTTCGTGTACATTCAAAAATATATCCAGCGTTTGTGCTGGGAGCCACCAGAGGTAATATAAATATTGGATGCATTCCATAAAACCAGTTAGTAGTAGTTCCAGCACCACAGTAGAGTACAATCAGAGACAATAGATTGTCAACTACTCACTCGTGTTATTAATCCTACCCACTCCGCACGTACATACACACAGATACAGAACTTTATTTGATACACCACCAGTTCTCGGTGGACATACTAAGTTGAATAAATTCTGTAAGTTGCAACACAACTGAACAATTTTCTAAAGAAATATTCCTTTTCAACACTGAACTCTGAAATTTTTAAACAGACAAATCTTCCTTAAAACATTTCCTTACAGTTAAAGGGAAGCCACTTTTTTCTCCCTATTTCACTCATATTGCAACTACTTTATATTATTGTTGAATTTTAATATATAGATATATTTATTCGTTAAAAATTTGGTTCTTCATTGTTTTTCCTTGATATTTTAAATATTATGTATGAATGTTAAATGCCTTTTCAACACGCAGCCACATCTGTCTATTTAACCACTTCAACATTGCTGACTACAACACCCAGAAAGTAAGCATTCTACATTGGCCAACTTTGACGTTCAGATTAACATTCTACAGATATAAGTGTATGTTAAGGCAATTTAGAACCATGTTAATGCGATGGTTATGATATTTTGGTTTAAATAATGACACAGAATATTTTTCTCCAAATCGATATCGATAGGCGAGCGAACGACTTTAAATGATGAAAATTTGAGCTTTGGCATTTTCTTCTGATGATGAGTGAAAAGTTTATCGCCGTCAAAAAATTCCGTACTGTTGGGAAAAGAAAAATATGTAAATGTCATTTAATAATAAAAAAATGTCATTTGAAGTATTTTCATTGTTCTCAAGAAATCAAATAAAACTAAATAAGGATTATAGATAATGAAAAATATTAAATCGTAAAGGCGAAATGGTTTATCTTCCTTCGATTAACCCTTTAAAAAGCTAAATAATAGATATATAGATAGTCCCGTGAACAATACCTAATATTATATTTTATTTTATATATCAAGTCCCTTACAAAGAAAACACATGCAAACCTTCTATGAACATTTCATATATATATATATATATATATATATATATATATATATATATATATCAGTTCATCCCATAATTTCTGTCCGAATTTTAACTTTTTGCTAAAATGAACGAAATTTAAAGAGTATTTTATAATGTCTAATTGAGCTAAACATTACTTTTTATGCTTAGATGCATTTAAACTGAGCAAATTTTATTTCAGAGAACAATAAAATTAAATTTTTTTTTATTAAAACCCTGCTATCATGGAAGTACCCAAGAATAATTTGAGGGATATAATGTTTTATAAGTTCAAGAAAGGAAACTCAGCAGCCGAAGCGTCTAATAAAAATTCACTAACTTTAGTGAGAGGAATGTTTGAATGTGTTGTGGAGTCGTTTCACAGTGGAGGCTTGTATTTTAATAAGTCGTCCTAAATTAGGTTCGACGTACAAAACGTTAGAACTTGGAAATAAGAGTTAAGGACACAGAAATCTAGTTGTGATGGTTGATACTTCAATGTCCGATATCATCTGACTCGCTCAAAACCACCTACCCCGAACTGGCGACCGGTACTGCTACTTATTGTCTCTGGAAGAGTCCATTACCGTAAAATAGGTAGTATAACCCCCCCCCCTAATACTTTACTCCGCAGGAGAAAAAAAAGTTTTATTTATTTTTCAAATTTTTACAGAAAATATGAAAAAAAAAAAAATTTTTTTTTCTTTCGTATAAAAAACGAATTTCGTCACTAAATAACGTAAGCAATTTTTTTTTTTCACTATATGAAACGCAATCCCACGTACGCCACGTTTATTATGGCGGGTGAATTTTTTTTTTCACTTCTGTACGAGTTACTAATCCACGTTGACAAGTGTTGTAGAGTGAACGCAAAAATTTTTCTTCGTATGTGTTTCAAATTCTGGTCGCTAAAGAATTTTACAGTAATGGAATTAGTAAGCTTGTTTTTATATGAAGACTTTTGTGGTTTATTTGAACTTTTTATGTTTATGGTGTATAGCTATTCGCTTTATAAATGAAAATCAATATCATATATTCACGCACAACATATTTGGCGACACCGACGAGTAAAAGAAAAAAAAGACATTCTTTAAGAGTCACCACATTTTATAAAAAAAAACAAAAAAAAACAACATACACAAAGTCAGAAATGCTTGACAAATTAATGTACACCTCCATTATTAGAGGTCGACCATCTTCAAGGAATTCTGTCATTTGCATCGAGATTAGAAATCAGCAACGAAATTGTATTACACATTTTTTTCTGTCGTTGACGGTTTCACTAAGTCCTGTGTTAGCCACGCAAAAAGACTTAAGCCCGAACGGTCAAAAATAGACAACTACAGAAGGTATGTACGGCACACATTTACTATGCGGACGCAAAGCGTAAATGTAAACACAGTTGCAAATGGCCAAACCAAAAAAAAAAAAAAAAAAGAGACTTAATACAACAGCCAAGTTCGCATCCAACTAGGCCAGCTTCAAGTGAAGCGGGAAACTAATTGGGCGGACAACTACTCCTCCACTCCAAGTCGGACATTACTACAGACACCAGCAAATTCTCGTTTATTATAGATACCCGTGCCAGCTTATCTATCAATCCACATGTCCACGTGAAGGGTTTATCTACGGGTCCAACAACAGTCACTCTAACGACAACTACTGGGTTTGAAATACTCTGCTACGGGCACTTTAAAGCCGAAATAAGCTTACCGACACTTGAACGACCTTTCCTTTAGGCGTTTGTAGAAGCGGACATCCAATACCCCCTACTAGGATTCGATTTCTTAAATAATTTCGGTTTATTAATAGATTTTCAACAGGACAAGTTCGTCGAACCCCACAACAGAGTGTTCAAAGAAAGTGAAAATATTTAACGGCTCTTTCAACTTGGTCGTAATTAATAATATGCACGAATTAATTAAAGGTTTGATAAAGAAAAAGTATCGCATTATTGTCTCACCCAAATTCCAACCCAGAAAGAACGTATACAAGAGTATACGACAGAATTGACACTGGCAGTCATGCTCCTACCTTTGCTAAGATAATACAGCTCTCAGAAGAAAAAACCCTTGCCAGTAAGAAGGAATTTTCCAAGTTACAGAAAAATGATGTTATTACACCTTCTGACAGTGAATGGACCATTTCCCCCGCCTTACGCTTTGTTAGAAATCCGAATGGAAGCTTCAGATGCTGCGTTGATTACCGTGCGTTAAATATCATCACGAAAAGTGATAAATACCCTATTCCGAATATTAACTCAATTACTGATAAACTAGTTAACAAAACTAGATTCAATAAAAATTGACCTGATATCAGCATACCACCAAATCAAAAGGCAACCAGATGACATTAAAAAAACAGCACTTATTTCTCCTCTCGGATTAAATGAATATATAAATATATGACTTTTGGTTTAAAGAATTCGGCCTCCACCTTTCAAAGGTACATGGACAAGATTTTTCAACATGTTCACTGTGTATTTACATACATTGATGATATTCACATTTTCAGCGAGGATTCTTCATTACACATAAAAAACATTGAAACCGTTGTAAAAATATTACACGACCAGAATTTTAAAATTTTCAATAGAAAAGTCAACTTTTGATTTTTATAGGTAAGTATTTCCTTTTTTTCTGGTTTTGTCTTGCTTCAAATTAGATTTTATCTGATGACTTTTGCTGTAAAGTGGGATATAGAAAATTGCCAACCAAAGCACACATTGTGTACGTATTCTTCTAACAGTTAAATAATGTTAATTTTATGGTAGCTTTTTTGTTTTCATTTGTTTAATTTGAACTATTTCATATCCTGATTGTCAAAATTTAAATTTAAAAGTATAAATTTAACTCTGATAATGTTGCTTTTTCTGGTAAATAATGTTGTAATATTTTCCCTAATATTTGTCATGTTTTCTAGATCTGTTATTAAACAAATGAACATTTTGAATTTGAAGGTTCCCAGTGAAGAGAAGGAATAAATGATCAGAGATAGAAAACGGGAGCAAAAGGCAGTTTCGAACTTGGACATATCGACAAAGATGCAGTCAAAAATACAAAATAAATCGCTGAAACAGAAAGGTTAGAAAAGCAGATTGAAAGTCAGCAAAAAGATACTTCACATGTTCTTCCTGAACATATAAATCTTTTTCAGAAACATTTTCCAGTGAATAACAACCGATGACTGTTTTCAGTCAGGGAGACAGTCCTTTAAAAATCCATAGATATTCCATGCAACTTATTATAGGTGATGCATCATCTAACCTTGAGGCTTGCCTTGCTAATGCTTTTCTACAACATGTAAAATATATCATAATAGACAAATCAAAAATAAATAGGAAATAGGCAAGAGTGAAAGTAACTAGCCATCAGAAACCTGCCCAAGACTATGAAAATCTTGTTTGCATTGGAGTTAATTAAAAGGAGGGTACAAATGGTGAAAAGAATATTAAGAAAAGAAAGAGACCAGCGCAACACTTAACAATCACCAGAGAGATTGGCACTGAAAGTAAATATCTCGTTCACAGTGTGATTACCCAACATTGGTACAACTGGTGTTCTTCTAGTAGGAGGATGTTACTGCTCTTCTATAAGATAACAATAGTGTAAATACAGTTAAGGCAATTCTGGTGGACAAACACTGGTTTTGAAACAGAGTTGATTACAGATCTGGAGAGAAAACATAAAAGGAAATTACACACCATTGGCTGTACACTTCACCAAAATGAATTTCCATTTAGAGCCATCTTTAAATTAAGCGATGGAACAACAAGAATCCTTACTAATTTCACTAATCTTCTAGGAAAACTTTGTGGAAGTAATTACCAGAAATTTGCCCCAGGTAGAATTTCCTGCTATTAATAGCCTTCTGGATAGGTTTTATCTTAGTACAGAGGCAATAGATGATCTAAGCGGTGAACATCAACTACTTTTAGAATATGTTGTAGGCATTTCTCCAGGGAAAGTGAACGTTAGTTTTTCTGCCTGGAAGATCAATCAAGATGGCTAACTTTAGCCATCAGATTAATGTCCTTGTGGAACTGAGTTGTCTATTCACCAGAGTGCTCAGATAAATTACGCACCATTATTAAAATTTATAACTGAAATGTATATAATTAGTTTATTTGAGATACATTATTTAACCAACAACTTTATATCTTCAATATGATCCAGAGAGAAAAACAATAGTCAGCCGAAATCAAGAATGTTGCATTAAAAAATTACAGAAAAATGCTTTTGCTTTGCTTCCGGAAAATATTTTGTTGTCAATGATGAAGTTGAATGAATTGGAGGTGAGACCATACAAGAAGCTTTTGTCCATTAGGTAAGTAAACATTTATTTATACTTAATTATTTGAGTCAATTTACAAGAATAATTTTAAGTTTCATTCAAATTACATCGAAAATATAAAAAAAGTATATTTCAAATTTTCTAATATAAACATTTATTTTTTGGGTATCAGAAGTATCAAACTACCTACGAAAAGATTGGAGAAAATTACTGCCATCAATTTTGAAGCCATACATTGGTCAACTTTGCCATCTCACAAACTGTGGTTGGTGAAACTGCGTTTGAAGAAAGTTTTTCAAACAATGGACTCCTAGAATCTTCAGGGAATGGAACGGAACTGGAATTTCCAAATTTACCTGCGCATTCAGAAATCATGGAAACAGCTGTCAAATTAACAACCGAAACTGTGTATGGACAGGAAACAAGTCACAAGCCAATTGTAACGAAATCATTGTGCCACCAAATAAAACTTTAATTTACTTTGAAAGGAAACTACATCGGACAATTTATTTCTATTATGACATAACTTCATATAGTGAAGTAGGTTTTAGCTTGTTGTTCAATAAACAATTCAAATTTAAAAACATTTGTTCCTATAATTTCTGCCCAGTAGTATTATTGTATAATACACTTTTATTTATATATTTGTTAACTTGTTACCAAAGAATTATAGGAGACTTAATAAGTGATTAGTTTTTTTGTCTTGTTTTTTTTTTTTTTTTTTTTTTTTATCTTTTACAATTTTTACAGTTATCGTTTATTAAAAACAGTAAACGAATGGATTGTTTTGCTAGTGGTGATTCATATGTATTTGAAAATGACTGTTGTGATGAAGTAAAAAAAGAAAAGAAAAAAGTGTAGGTTGTTGTCAAACAAATTATAGTAATGCACATATGTATTTCTTACGGAAGGAGAAAGAGAGAGTGATAAAAGTGAAGGTTAAACTATATGCTTATGGGTATGATTTAAATTAAAATACGTTTTCGGAATAAGAGCTCATATTTTCGACGAGAGAAGACCTCGGACATAAACGTGTTACAGTTATATATACACATACACACACACACACGTACGTAAGAATATCATACAACTTTGCACATGTACGCACATCTACGAACATCTATTCACTTCATCAACCACAAGGACACAGAAATGTATCAACTTCTTTTCATCAGCACGCCGCCTGAGCACTTACAATTTTCAACACACTCACTCAGTTCATTTCAATCGAATTCAATTATCTACAGTGAACGAATTTGAGCAGCAAGATCCTCAGTATATTTATGCTGAATTTCAACTCGGAAGTGTCAAACTAAAAAATTATATTTTTAGTACAAAATACTACATCTCGATTTTCAAGTGAAGAATACAATTTTATCTCACACAACAAGTTTCACATCTTACTCCAAACGTCTCAATCTACAATACTTTCTTCTCGAAGAACATTCCTTTCGTTGAGATTAAATATTATTTCATGAACTGAAATCTTTTCCTCGAGATCGAGTAAAAACACTTTTCTTTGAAAGCCTTAACCAATTCAACTATCAGTTGAAGGTAAATAACTCCTGTTATATTTAAACATTGAGTTTTCAACTATAAAAATGTTAACAAACTGTTTAATTCTCTTTCAAGTAACAATACATATTATTAATGTTCTCCAAACTCTCACACTTTTTAATACACATCACAGTTTATCAACAATAACATTTTCCTCGCTCAAAATTCCAACGATAAGTAAATTTCAGCATTTCAAGCACAACTGAATAAGTGTCTGTATAATTGTTGTTATTCATATATACATTCCATTTACTTATGCAACTTTTCTTATTCCTTGCTAACACATTTGTTGAAAGTAAAAATAGTACGGGTTGAGTCGAGGCTGTTCAACCCACAACAATACCACAAATGCATAAATATAGATGTTTGTAAAGAAAACCCAAATACAAACATCCGGTCTTCAAAGGATTTTTTTTTAATGGGAACGGATGAAATTAGGCATAAAAGTGCAAAAGATATTATAACTGATTTAATCGTCATATTTTGTGATTAGTAATCAGCTGATTTTAACCTAGGAAAGAAACATCACTTTGTACAGTATTGTATCCTAAAAAAAGCCTTTTAATTTGTAAGTTTAGATAATGTATCAACAGTGCTAGAATAGGTACCACAAAAAAGTAATTTTTTTTTGTTAGGACTGAGAACTAAAAAGATTAATTTGTCTCTTTCACCGCAATCTGTGATAATGGTATCGGGTTGAACTGTATGAGTTGTCAGAAATTGTGGATCCCACTTTACAGATTTCATACAAAAAATGAAGTACAAACGTCGATACTTCAAAAATGTGAATTAAAATTCAAGACAAAAGATGCTTGCAGTAGGAGAATAAATAAAAAAAAATCATTTTATGAGAAAATCATAGATTACACACACACACACACACACACACACACGCATCTATATATATATATATATATATATATATATGAGGTGTCTTGACCTCTCGGCTATCTGATCAAAGCTCGAATATCATGCTTTTGAGCACGTCTTTCCCGTTTCTCGAAATATACATACCTTTTGTGTTTCGTATACTAAAGTAAATAAAGACATTTTTTTTTCAAAATGGATTAAATTCGACATATTTTTAATTTTTTTTTGTTTAAACGTTATTTTTAATGGATACGCATATGTAAGTAGATGATCTATTTGTATTTATTTTATTTATTTATTGGACAGTATATTTATTTCTTAACATCTACCGGTTTGAATATTGGAGAAAACATGCAAGAAAAATATGGACTTCTCCGCCCCGGCAGGATTCGAACCTGTCTCCCCTAGGGGAAACAATCATTAGATCTAACGTGCCTTGATTTCTCGGCCACTTAGGACCTCCTGATCAAACAAAACCCGTATAATGCGTTTCAAGACATATCTTCGATTCCTAAAAAAATGTCTATACATATCGTTTTCTGTTTCCCTAACGTAAACAAAAACAATATAGCACTATTCGGGATATGTATGTATGTATGTGTGTTGGGGGTGGAATTGCAGGGCCGATAAAGATGTCGCCTCCGCAAGCTTTTTGAAGAAATGTGTGAACAACCAAGACAATGAAGGGACAAAGGCAGAGGTTTAAAATTAACTAACGTTTTTTTTATTTTTACAATATGTATACGAGTATGTAATATCAGGAGAAAATGCCTGGATCGGTATTGGGTCCGGGATGATTGGTATAGTCAGGAGAAAAATGATTGGTAGTATCGGCGGAAGCTGCCAGGCCGAAGAGTTACCGCGGCAGTAGCTGGTCCATTGGCGGGCTGTAGAGATGTCGGTCGATTGACGAGGTTTGAAGTTTTGTTGAGTCGATTAGGGGGAGTCCCTAATCAGGGCCGAGTCAGTGAGGTGATACGTCTTCCAGGTGGGATCAGCCGCAGAGGCGGGATTGCGCCGAAGGGTACCACTGAACGAAGGCGAAATCCTTAAACAGGGCAGAATCAGTGACGTGATACATCTTCCAGGGTGTATCAACTGCGGAGGCGGGATCACGCCGAAGGCTCGAGTCAGTATCACCTCACTGACATGACCCTGTATAGGGATTTCGCCTTCGTTGAGTGGTACCCTTCGGCGCGATCCCACCTCTGCGGTTGAACCTACCTGGAAGACGTATCAGCTGATACGACTTCCAGGGCTGATCAACTGCGGTGGCGTGAACGCGCGTGTGCGTACGTGCACCAGCTCTCTCTCTCTCTCTCTCTCTCTCTCTCTCTCTCTCTCTCTCTCTCTCTCTCTCTCTCTCTCTCTCTCTCTCTCTCTCTCTCTCTCTCTCTCTCTCTCTCTCTCTCTCTCTCTCTCTCTCTCTCTCTCTCTCACACACACACACACACACACACACACACACACACACACACACACACACAGAGACACACAGACACACATTAACACTACAAGACAAAAGCATGTGAGATCTACCTACCATTGAAAAACAAATACGAACACTTCCATAATTTATTTCCAAAATAATTTCTGATGAAGCTTAAATAAACGTGAAACATGTTATTATTTATAAACCTTTCCGACTTGTTCATATTCCTCGAAGCAAGTTCTTTATTATATTTCCCAATACCCAAAATAAGTGGCCCCTCACCCCATTAATTTCTCGTCCTATAAGCTTTTGTAACAAAGATTTTCTTCTTGTTCTCTTTGTAAAGCTTGTTCACATGACATTGAAAGATGTTCACCTATTCAGAGGAAGAAAGCTGTACTCATCATTTCGTTGTACAGTGTGTCGACTATGCATATTGTAGATGACCGTTTTGTTGTGCCGTGTTATTGACGCCGAAAGGGTGACGAGAAAGAGAAAAAGGAGGATAAAGCAAAGGTCAAAGAAGAAAAAATGTGATAAAAAGAACGTAGAAAAAGGAAAAAGAAAAACAGCATTTTTTTAATTTCCCCTCAAGCGAGACAATACAGCTATTAAGATGCAATAGGTTACTAAGTGCTTGATTATAAGGAGAGAAAAAAACATAATTAAAAAGAAAGAAGATTAAAAGAACAAGGATTAAGACGACAGTAGATAACGATTGTTATTGGATTTAGATTTTTGAAGATCGAAGTTGACTGGGAAAACTATCAGCAAAGAACGTACGGTTATATCTAGTCATTTGAACTCTAAAATGATGAGACTGAGCTGCCAATCTAGTACAGCACTTAAATTTATAAAGTCTAGGTACCATAGCGAAGAGTTCATCCGAACAATTACCATAAAAATATTTATAAAAAAGACATAGAGAAGCTACATTACGGTGGTTGAAAAGTGACAGAAGTCATGTCAGCACCAATAACATTGCAGATTCTTCCTTGTCTTTTATCAAGAATCTCGAAATATATAGCAGGAGCACAATCTTATCCGTTGTACACTTGTGACATCACACTTAATCGAGTACACACTACGTGATATGTGGGAATAGTTTTATATGTATGCAACAATTGATGCTTTTACGTATGGATATGAATATTCGGTGTTTGTGTTGGTAGTACGCTTGTATGCGCGTGGATAAATACCAAATATTCAGGCGTATGTGTATGTATTTGATATGTATGTGTATATGTGTACGCTTTGTGTTTTTGATGACATAATCAATAAAAAGCCTCTGTCTGTTCAACTTCAAGTTTTAATCAACGGTTGCTTTTATGGTGTTGGGAATGTCCGCGTGGCGTCGCAGTTATCGGTATGCCGAGTTCAAATTCCAGCTGAAGACATTAATTCCGCTTTCGTACAAATAGTCCTAGGAAAGGTAGAAATCTAACTCTCCTCTCTCTAATCAGAGCAGACCAGACTTTATATTCTTGGTTGGCGACCAATATACAAGGACAACATCTCGCCTGAAGACGATGTGCTTCGTCAAAGTATCTTTCACCAGACACACCTACACTTGGAGCACATACATTTGGGTTACGATACATGTGGTCGTAATCCTTCATTAATTGATATTATCTTTTTTTTTTGCAAAGCCAAAGACAAACCACTCTTCAAGAGATGACACTTTCTTACAAAACACTCTAATGTTTATAATTGATTCATTTTCTACGGTTTATCAACCCTTTGTAGATTAATTAAAGCCAGAAAATATTTTTAGATAGTAAGAATTTTTTTTGGATATAATAATGGTTTAGTGATTCAAGTCTTACTAATTAACCAATACCTTGGAGGTGGGAGAGGTGAATTCATTCCTTTCTAAATGGTATTTGCGCATAAGTAAATCGGAACTCGGCTTATCATCCGTTATCATTACACCACCCTCACATCCAAACTTACAGCAACTTGTGTTCTTAAGTGGTCCCTTATCCCTCTCGACGCTTTTTCAACCTGATGTAAGCCTCTTTTAAGCATGCGGTGAAGTTATATATCGATGAAATAAAATATTTTTTCTACAGTTTCATATTTCAGTTAGGCCAATTAATAATAATAAAATTCAGGAATTCCCACGAATTTTCTCCAAGATACGAACTACGAATCGCAGACATCGAAATCAAGCAAGTACAAAAATATTTAAATATAGAGGAAATGTTTTACTGATGACAGAAAATGTGACATCGAAATACGAAGATGTATTAGAATAGCGAAAGTGACTTCCAAAATCTAAGCTAAGTATTAATGGGAAAATTTTATTAGAAACAAAGAAAAGAATACTGAACTGTTATGTAATATCGGAACTCCTATATGGCAGTGAATACTGGAAAATCTCCTCATAGATGACCAATAGACTTGAGGCAACAGAAACGTAGCTCTACAGAAGCTTACTGAGAATATCATAGACTGAGCATGCGAGCAATGACGAAGTTTTTGGGAAAATGGAAAGAAAATGACACATTTTTTATCCTTCCGCCACATGCAGGGTGATAGTGTCATTGAGACGGAAGGGGTTACCTATGGTGAAAGAAATGAGAAAGACTTTAGTGAAGAGAAAGTTTGGAATAAGAAAGGGAGAGCTGAAATTTCTCGTGCACATAATGAGAAAAGAGGGCTTGAACAATTTAAAACTCCTAGGAAATATTAAACTCAAGAGAAAAGCAGCGTATAAGCTAGCTAACGGGCTTGTCTAAATGGTTGGCAGAACAGGGAGTAAGGGATGTAGGTAAATTACAAAATTTACTAAGAACTATTAAAAAAAAGGGAGTTGTGGAGGTGCTATAATCGCCCACGCCCTGAAATGACACGACACATGAAAGAATTGTACCGCATATATATGTATAGCTTAGTTTGCAAAGTTGTAAATATAGGCCATTGAGGACTCTGAATTTTCAGCGCGATGAACGCGTGTTCTCTCAGATAGACCCCGTGCCTTGAGAAACTATTGGGAGTCAATCTCAACCTAGACTCAGGTGGAACTCGTACGTACGATCCATCGCTAAGGATACTGGAAAAATGCTCGGTTTTCTGTACCGCTCCAGTAAATCACTGAACACTCTTTCTGTCCTCCAACCTTTACAAGAGTCAGATCAGACCAAAGTTAAACATATAATAATAATAATAATAATAATAATAATAATAATAATGAACTTGTAGTGACTCCTGTATTATTTAGGTTAATGACTGACCCCAAAGGGCTTCTGTTATTTACCCAAAATTCCACATAAGGCGTGTTTTTTTGTGTGTGAGGTGGGGGGATTCCGAACCCGTAGGCTTGGAAAAATTCCCCTTAGACCCCGCATACATGGGGGTCGAGTTTAACTACCTTCCCAGACGAGACTCTATCCGTAGGCATATAGACTCGTCTGGTTTCCTTTCTGCTCAAAGGTAGAGAGTTCGACAGGCCTGTTGTGAGCCTGGCAGCAAACTGCCTGACTGCAAACGGCTTCTTCATCAATCACCTTTGAACTGAAGCTCTTTATATCTATGTTTAGTTCATATAATAACTGGGGTGTACTATTTACTCCACAACACTATTGTTACTGTGTAAATTATACAGTAAACTATCTAAAAAATATACCTAAATTAAAACAAAATAAAAAAATAAATAAATTATAACATTTTGTATTTGCATTTGGTATCTACTATCAGTAATATGTACAGTGCATGTACATTGTAATAAAAAATACACATTTTTTCCACAAAAATTTAAAAGTATATTTCATATATATTTAAAAATATTTATTCACCGTGAAAATGAAATGGTAGCATTGTAGTTGTAGGTGAACCCCTTTGTGTCGTGCAAACCAATAGTTTGAGATTCAATCCACCAATGTGTATCTGAGGGGAGTGGAGTAAGGCCGATACTTAGATATTTCCGTTTATATATGTATGTAAATATGCTTACTTATGTGTATTTTAGAAGGTTTAATATTATCCGAAATAAAAGTAGTAATGTTGAGACAAAGTGGAAAGGCTATAAACTGCTCTTTTCACTGACGTCTGTTAATCTCGTCTTCTTCAGGTTGGAATGAAAGACAAAACTTTATGCAAGGAAAATGTGTTTGGACTTTTAAGGATGAGGCGTGACATAAATTACCTTATCTGATCCGAGGTCTTTTATGCTTACTTATATTCACGTATGTTTTTCGTTTATTTATATACACTATATATATTCCTTCGTTCGGTACTGTGCATCTGAAAAATGTAGTTTTTATCGCGGTCGCCATCACTTTTCGATCTTTTGGCTATGATCCAAATGTAACATCAGTCTTTATCAGATTGACCAGCTCCTCTCTCTCCACTTCTTTCTTTCTTTCATTTTCTCAGTAGTCTTTTCCTTTCTTTCTATGCGATCAAAACAGGAACAGTCTATTATTGATGAAGTATTGGTAGAGCGTAACGGTAGTGCGAACCAACAAACAGAAAGAACGGTACCATTATGATAGGATGCTTTTCTTGAATTTTATTTATATTTAAAAGCCTCCCAGCAGCTACAAGCAGGATAGTCAGAGCGCTCCTTACCGTTGGGTGTTAATCAATATGAAGAAGGAAAATTCTGAATTCAAAACGGTACAGAAGAAAACCGGAATCCACTTTACTCTTTCTCAATACATTCTAGTAATGCATGACTGTTAGAAGAAAAAGAATATGTGGAGAACTATGATCACTTACATCCTTAAGAAACATGTTATTTAAAAAAAAAGAAGTTACGCTTAATATGGTAGAAAATGGAATATCCGTTGAGGGTCGAATTCCTTATATTAGGAATGATCTACGATATTTGCTTCTCTAACAAATTGTTTCATGATAAGGCATGTCGTCATTGTTTATTTTATACGCGAGTATTAATCAATAAATAAATTTGTTGAATTTTGATATGAATCAAAATTGAACTTTCATCAATGTGTTTAATCAATGAATTAAGTGACTTGACAAAGAAGGAACCCATACAGAATAATATTAAATATTTGTTGATTAAAATAATTCATGTTTTCATAATTAAGCTGTGAACTTATTGATGTCACTATTTCTGTTAATCACTTATAATAACTAATTTACAAATTAAACTTTACAATAGGAATCCATGTCCGAAATGGTATGCTAAAAACAACATGTAGATACTATAGATACTAGCCAAATAATCTGATATTTTGATGATTTATCAAATTCGAGAGGAATGAGAAACAAATGGACAGTATTCTAAGGAAGATACCTTTGTGCCTTTTTCTTCCTTTTTCTTGACTTTTTTATCAGAACGTTTCAAAGACAGAAAACATGCTTGAAAAGAAAGTGAAAACATTGTTCCATATGTTCAGCCACAACTAGAACACTGACAAACTTTCTCATATAATGTCGCAGGTATCTTATATCACATTACTTGCTGATAAACCATGTCAACATGCTATGGCAAAAACAATAAAAATAAGGATACTTTTCTGAATAGAACAAGGATAAGATTATCGCGGCTTACAAAAATATGCAGTCTGTATTAAATATCGAATATTTGTTCATCTTTATCTTATTTCTTGAGTAATGAGTTACAGAGCCGACAGTTCTATCAAAATATGCTCATAAGCGACACTTTACGCAGTACCCACGAGTACCCTTATTAAAGAATAACGAATAATTTCAGTTATTTTCAGTGTTTAATGACTATTGATTAAAAGTCGGGAAACCGCAAATCGAAATTCACTATTTTGTTTTCAGTTTCTTTTATCTTCAGCTCACGAAGAACATTTATTTAAAAAATCTTTTTAATGGATTTTTTTCTTAGAAATTAGTTATACTATCTACCACATTCTTTCGTTGGTCATTTGTTAGCCTGGTTGATTTCATCCCTAAACCTTGATTTTTATTTATTTAATTTTGTTTTTGTTTTTACCCTCATCCAATCAAAGTTGAGTCGCTTCCTTGCTATACTTTTCACACTTTATTAACGAAACAAAAAGGATGAGAATGATAAAATAGTAGAAAAGAGTGAGACAAAAGACGATGTGGAGGAGAGAGAGAGAGAAGGAAAAAAACGAGAGAGAAGGTTTAATAAGTGTGTTCTGTTTCTGAAAGTTTTTTTAGGAAAAACTAGAGGGTTACTGTTAAAATAGTTATGAAAATGAGGTGTGATATGTGTGAAAAAGAAGGTGGGTGGAAGTAAAAATTATGAAGATAAAGCAATAGATAAAGATTGTTCCTTCTTGGGCTAACATTTTCGATTGACATGAAGTGGAAGGATTATATCGAAGGAATTGCTGAATTTTCTGCTAAGAAATTTGCTTCACAGTATCGTAATAGACAATTTATCTCTCTAGAATCTATCTTACATATTTATAAGTCTACCATTCATTCATGCTTTGAATATTGCGGCGACATATAGTCCGGTACCCCTGCTATATATTTACAGATGCTTAATAAAATCCAAAGAAGAATCAACAATATTCGTCTTCTCTCAATTTCTCACCACCTTAATATATCTTCCCTGTACATTTTCTATAAATATTTTCATGCTAATTGTTCGGATTAAACTCTCCGCGATGGTATCTAGAATTTATGAGTTGAAGTGCCGTACTTGATGTGCATCAAGGTCTCATCAAGGTCTGAATTAGTTAGATATAATCATAAGTTTTATGTTATATATATTCATTCTTGAAAGACTGTATATATATATATATATATATATATATATATATATATATATATATATATATATATATATAAATTGAGAGAGAGTGAGACATGCTTCATTGAATAATATAGACATGTTACGTCTACTAATTTTTCAACTGGATCCTTTCTTCATATTTCGAGTACTTCAACATAGCACAATGTCAGGATATTGCTTATTGCAAGACAAATATTGTAGTGTTCATTATTGCCGGAGAAAAATTGTTGTGTTCATCTGAAAGTTAAATTTCTTCCTTCTGGAGTGAAGAAGGCTGTGTCAGTGTGTGTTCACTGACACCGTTTAAGGAGAGGTAACTAAATACGGCTGTGTAGAATTTTTAACGAAATAAATAGTAAATAAAAAAATCTTAGTGCAAACCTCGGTATTTTGATCTGTCTGTTGTACACATTTTAAAATATTTGTGGAGTATTCATAATTATTTTTTTAATAAGGTTTGGTTTCAAAGTTTTAATATAGATAGCTTCGTGAATTTTTTCATCTTTATTGTTTTTGTGAGAAATAAAGACGGATTTTCGACAAGAATTTTTCTGAATTGCGAATGTGGACAGATATGTTATTGTAAATGTATAGAAATGTTGAACATATTCTTCAAATCAAAACTTAATAGCCGAGACAACATTGTTGTAGTGTGTCCAACATAAATATTATTTTTACCGTTGGAGATACAATGTCCCAGAGGACATTTAAATTTATAAACAATGTTGGTTTTCTGCAACAAGCTAGCGGGCGAGGAAGAGACATTTCGAATGATTGCATTAGATATAGTAGATTTAGTGTAGTATATAATTAATTTTATTTTTTTTACTAGGATCTGTGATGGATATATTAGTATTTATTGATATTTTTAGAATATGTTTGCCTTGTTTATAATTAGAATGTATTTGGTTGCGATATAAAAGATTGATATGTTTCGGATTAGTTGAAGAAATATTATCTTCTATTTGTTAAGTATAAAAATCTCTGATGGATCTTCTTATGTGATCATCAGTAATATAGTTAAGGAAGTTATTATGAATGAGAGTTTGTTTTATATTTTTTTGAGGATGAATTAATTTTGCAAGGTTGTCTATTTTCTATAATTTCTATTTTATAGTAATTTGAACATTTACTCTTATAATTAAGGCTGCGGGAATTTATGCTGGTTGCTTTTATATATAGGGAAATAATGAACTTATTGTTATTAGTGTTTATCAGTATATCTAGAAAAGGAATTGTTAGTGTTTATCAGTATATCTAGAAAAAGAATTTTATTGCTATTAAGTTTATATGTAAACTTCGGAACAGAATTATCCTGGAATTGGTTTTGCTGTTTGCGTATATCTTCCATATTCTTGACTAATATTAGGATATCATCGACGTATTTAGGGAAGATGGAGGTTTTTTTTAAATTTTTTGTTAAATATGTTATTCTTGAGATTAGACATATAGAATTTGCTAAAACTCGGACCCAGAACTGAACCCATGTAGACACCATCCCCTTGTATATACATGTTATTTTTGTGACCATAGAATGGAACTTCAGCATTGCAAGTTAGCAGTAGTTTCTGTCATCTACTAGGCCTAATTTTAAGTATTTTACCAGAGCTTATATTGCAACTTTTATTGTTATTCATCGCGTTTCTCTAGCATTCCTCATTACTGGTTCCTATATTGTATTAATTTCTATGCTTGGTCGGCTCAGGAGATTTTTGTGGCCGAGCATATGTGCTGATTCCAGTGTTTTCGTATCTTCCAGTGATGCTATCTTTCAAACACATCACACTGGTGGGCGGTTATCTCCCTTTTCCCTTCACATATGGTCTGCTATTTTTTACAAAAATATGACTAGCATTTGTCCCCATATGGAAGAATTGTTGATATCATTCAGCCTCAATTTCAGGAACATGAAGTTCATATAACCAAATTATCACACCTTCTTGATGAGAGGAAAGGGTCTTATGGTTTTTAGACCATATTAATATGTAACAGAGAGAGGTATACACACATCCACATGAACGCACACACGCAAATATAACTTTTATATTTTAGGGTGAATTGTGATCAGCTGATCCTTTTTCTATATTAACTCGAGATTTTGCTAATAAAGCAGAGTCGGGGAAAGAGACTGTAGTCGAGAGAGTTACGAGACTATCGTCGCAGTGAGTCGAGAGATTTTCGGGAGAATTTTGGAGGAGAGAAAGAAGATTCCCCCTGTTCTGGGAAGTCTGTATGAGACTAGACTATTAGTCATAAACCTACCCCAGGCGATTCAATACGCATTTATCACACACACAAACCCTCTCTCTGTTGAGAATTCGCTGGATGCATTTTGTCTTTTTCTTTTCTCATTTATGTTAAATGTTTTTATTCTCCCTGTAACCTCTGTTCTGATGTTATCTTCTTATATAAAAGACGTCAATATTTCCCCGATTGTTGTCTTGGCTTCTGCAGACATTGTTTCTTGTTCTATTTTGCCACATTCTAATACTTCCTACTACCAACTCTCACAGCCGTGTCCACACCCCCAGTCGACCGGGAACGTATGGACAACACACCGCTTACTGGATCTAAAAACTAACACAGCGTAGGAAGCAAGCAGGACTTGACCAGTTGACCAGTCGAAATAATCTACAGGTACTCAGGGAGCGTATAGCCAGTTACAAGTTCGGTTCGGACTGAGTGGACACCTTAACCCAAAGAGGAAGACGCCGGAGGTTGAGGGGCTGGGGACGAAGTGGTAGATTTGGTTGCCATTGACCAGGATTGACCTTCAGTTACCACAGAAAATAAGGCCAGGAACAACATAGAAAAAAAGCAAGCCTTAAGTTATACTCAGAAAAAAAAAGAGAAAAGAAGAAAACAGCAGTAAAACAGACTTCGTATGTTGCATCTAGTCGTGACTGACTAGAAAAAACTCTAGTCTGCGGACGAAATTAGTCAAAATAAATGAATAAATAAAAAATTTTTTTTAAATTTTAAAAATTAAAAAATTAAAAGGAAACAAAACACAGAGCAGCGGACCTCAGGTGAGTCACTTTTTGTTTTCCTCTACTCACTCATTGCACTTAGATCTGCCAGTAATATTGTAGATTTTTGTCGACCTTGTACGCAGTTGAGGCGCCAGCACCGTGTGAAGTATTTTCCTTTGTTCTGTCGTTGATCTCTCTTCTCGCGTGAAAGTGGCAGTTGATAAGACGCTAGGATGAGCGTAGCAGCATAAGACACCACAACTGACCTTGGGACGTGGTAATCCCCGAAATAAAGATAGGGTTCAGAAGGCTGATAGGTAGTATGAAGCTACCCACTTATAAAGGAAACCCTGTGGACCTGCACGAATGGATTCTCTCCATCCAAAAGAACCAGGTGATTTATGGCTTACCAGAACAAGAAATGGTGCTCTTGGCTTACGACGCCGCAGCAGGGCAGGTGTCTAAGTTTATAGGGGTATGGTACAAAGAAAACCCAGCCTTGATATGGAAAGAGCTTAAATCCGCGCTGGTGCGGCAATACGCAAGTGAGCGTACGGCAATTGAGGCAGTTAGGAAACTATTCCGGCTGCAGCAACAGGAAGGAGAGACAAATAAAGAAATGGGAGAAAGAGTCGCGGGGCTAGCAGCATTAGCTTTTCCGGAATTGGTGACTCGGGATAGTGGCCCTATTCAGACCTTGTTTGCCTGACGGGCGATGTTCTGAAGGGAGGACCGGTCACCCTGGCCGCAGCCATAGAGGCGGCTCGGACCAGCGAGCGACTCTGGAATAGGATAAGAGGAGGTGTAAGAAGGAACCAACCGGGGAGCCAAGGTAATGATAATAAAGAAGGATCAGGAACGGATCGAGAGCCGAAAGAAGAGGTAGAAGAGGACTGGGAGGCTGAGGTTGACCTCAATAGGAGAGCCTGGGATTTGCGTTATGGGTTTTTCAAGCACACACCGGGCCGATATGGGCTGGTGTGCTGGACTTGCAAGTATAGTGGGCATCGGGCCCGCAACTGTCCGACAAATTGTGGAGGCGATCCAAGATCTCGGGTGCCGAACTGTACAACTTGTGGCAAGTTCGGATACAAGGGTCGATGGTGTACGGCGAAGGGGGGACCGTAAAATGAGGATAAAACGAGTTAATACGCTGGTGTGCTCCCCACCGAGAAGGAAAAGGGTCCGGGAAACGTCAATGGGCCGCCCGTGAAAAAGTATGAGGCAGGGTGGCCCCAGTGCAAGTAAGACCTCTGAGATGCTGGACATGTTTTGTGGTCGAGCACCACTCGGCCACTTGTAAGGAGCGAAAATGTTGGCAATGTGGAGGATTGGGTCACCTAAAACGAACCTGTTCTTGCAGGAGAAAGTTAGGCCACGCAAAACAGAACAACCCCATCTAGAATAAAGGGAAGAAACAGGTTACTAGTCTGGGAAAGGAGAGTCATCGGGGCTTTACCCAACCCAAGAGGGCCTCTAGACAGAAATTGGAGCCCCTAGAGAAAGGCGAACTCCTGTTGCCGGCCCCCATATCTCGTTTGTCGAGCAAACGGAAGAAAGGGATAGAACATGCGGGAAGGAGAAAGACACATGCATACCGTTTGCTGAAGGAAGGACCAGACTTCACCTATAATATGTTGCTTGGAGACAAGAAGGTGAGGGACCTTGTCGATATGGGAGCTTCAGTGTTGCTAGTTAGCTCCAAGCTTTTTAGACAGTTGGGACTGAAGACGAAGCTTAGTCCTGTCGATCTACTAATAAGTCAATCTGATAGTAGTAGGATGAGGATAGAGGGTATGACGTGGCTACCTTTCCAGTTGGCAAGAATCAGAGATAAACTTAATGTTTATGTGGCACCAGATTTGTGTGGTGAGCTTATTCTGTGGGAGGAGACTGGCTTAGGCAGAATAAGGCACGGATCAGTTTTGACTCCGCCACCCTAACTTTGGACGGAGTAGGGAGAGGATAATTATGAACAATTGCCGGTGGTGGCCCAGACGGATATAACGCTCCCCCTATGACTACGGTGTCGGGGAATGGCAAGATTGCAACAGAAGGAGTGCTGAGCAGTGACCTGTACCAAGTGGACTCTACTGATGATAGTGAAAAGGAGATAACCGTATGTGATTCATTAGTAAAGGGGTCGAGGACTGTTCCTTACTGTTAACTAATACTGCCAATAAAACTATTAAAATAAAGCAGGGAGAGGATGTGGCACAGGCGTGCCCAGTGAGAGAAGTCGAACAGGTGAGAGTATGGAATGGGAATAGGCCTGGGAATAAGATAGGTAGCAAGGAAATAAGGGAGGGGGATATAAACGCTCCTGAACATCATAGGAGGAAATTGTGTGGGTTGTTAAACAGTAATCGGGAGGTAATAGTCATTACTGACAAGGAACTGGGACCAACGGTAACAGGAGAAATGAAGATTGACACGGGCAATCACACACTTATTAAGTTAAAGCTGTATAGAAGCCCTATCCACAACAGAAAATTAGTAGAGGACGCAGAGAATGAAATGATGGAATCAGGGATAATCGAAAGATCCAAATCTCCCTAGAGTTTTTCCATAGTCATTGTGGAGAAGAAAGATGGAGTGCACAGGTTTTCCGTGAATTTTCGTCAATTAAATGCCATTAAGAAACCCCTGGAAGTGCCCCTTCCCTTGATTGATGATATTCTAGCCCTTTTAGGAAAGTCGAAATGTTTTTGCACCTTAGATATGAGGTCGGGATATTGGCAAGTCGCCCTTAGCAGAAAGGATCGGAAAAAGACCGCCTTTTCCTGTCACATAGGGGTCTCTTCAATTTTAGAGTTATGCTGTTTGGGTTAGAAAATGCCCCGGGTGTATTTAGTCAGTTGATGTCCATCGTACTGAATGGCACGGAGGACTTTGCCATGGCATATCTAGATGACATCATGGTGTTTTCCAGGTCACCAGAGGAACATTTCGAACATCTACAGGTGTTCGATAGGTTTAACGAACATGGACTAAAGTTAAAATTATCAAAGTGCCAGTTTATGAAAGAAGTGACGAAATACTTAGGGTTTATCATAAATAAAGAAGGGGTAAAGACGGATCTAGACAAGGTAGAGGTTATAAGAGCTATGCCCGCGTCGAAGACCGCAAGCGAGATTAGGGGATTTATTGGAGCCATCGGATATTATCAGAGGTTCATACCAGCCTTCAGTCGACTGGCAGACCCTCTAATAGCTCTAAGAAGCATGCTAGGTTTAAGTGGACCGAGGATTGTCAGCGTGCTTTCGAAGCTCTGAAGGACCAGCTGACAGCTGTACCCCTGTTGCCCTGCCCAGACCTGAGTAAGCCCATGGTGCTGTACAGCGATGCTAGCGATAAGTATATCGCGGCGGTTCTTACACAACCATGTCCCGACAAGGATGGCCCAGTACCAGGTGTGCCTGAGGAAGTACCGATTTATTTTTTGTCTCGTCGACTCTCCAATACTCAGCAAAGATGGCCAGTAATAGAGAAAGAGGCGTTCACTATCGTGTATGCTTTGCAAAAGTTGGACTATTATTTGAGTGGGAGAGTGTTTACCATTAAAACAGACCACAAACCCCTCAAATATTTATTAGAGGCGGAGTGGACGAATAAGAAGATACAGCAAAGGGCGTTGGAACTAAGTGGATTAACTGCAAGATAGAATACTTGGCAAGGAAGGATAATACCTGTGCTGACCTGTTATCGAGGATTCCGAAGCAACTAGAGACGGAATATGTGAGGCTGGAGCCGGGTGTGGTTGATAAGGCATTCCAAATTAATGTGATCAATTCACAGGCACCGAGGGAAGGACTTGGTTGGGAGGATCAGGAAACGAGTGAGACGGAGATTATTTCCGACCTTCACCGGAGAGACATTATTAGGCAAAGCCAAGAGGATAGAGAGATAGCAGATATCAGATCCAAGGTAGAGGCAGGGCGTACCTCCAAATATATGGTGCATGATGGAGTGTTGTTACCTTTCAGGAAGAGATGAGGAAGTAAGTTTAAAAGCATACCTGGGAAGTTGAGAGCCGAAGTTCTAGACCAATGTCATAAGAAGTTGGGACACATGGGAATTGATAAGACATACGGATTAATAATGAGGAATTATTATTGGCCTAAATTGTTTAAGGATGTTGTGAACCATGTAGAAAAATGCGTAACATGCCAAGTACAGTCGAAGGAGTAAGGAGGCCCCCGTATTAGAAACGGATGTCCCGAATTACTCCTTTCAGAAAGTAAGCATGGACATTTCCGGGCCCTATGGAGAAACTCCTAGAGGTAATCTTTACATAGTGAGTTTTGTGGACTGGCTAACGAATTGGCTTGAGACATTTGCCATACCAGATAAAAAAGCGCAAACGGTGTCAGATATAATACTGAACGAAATATTCCCCAAATATGGGGTCCCCGAAAAGTTGGTTTCCGATAATGTATCGGAGAATGTAAATCAGATTGAGGGAGACGTTGAGGGAATTGAACATACAGCACGTAACCACCTCACCATATCATCCCCAAAGGAATGCGAAGGTGGAGAGATTTCATGACCCTCGCTGATGTGTTAGCTAAACTAGCCGAGGATAATAGAGAGAATTGGGATTTATTCGTAACCCAAGCGTTAGCGGCCCTGGGGTTCTCCATAAACGAGACGACAAAATTTTCCCCTTACTACTTGGTATATAACAGGGATGTAGTCTTACCTATAGACAATCCATTGCGACCTAGGATGAAGTGTTTAGGAGAGGATCATCACCGTATCGTCCTCGAACAACAGCACAAAATGTTTACGCAGGTGAGAAGAAGGATTCGAAGAGCCCAGAAGAGACGAAACGATAGAATAAACAAGGGCAGAGCCGAAGTTTCCTTCCTTATCGAGGACCCAGTGTATTATAAAATACACCTGAGAGAAGGTAAATTGGGCCAGAGATTGAGCCCATATTATAGAATAGTAGAGCAGACGAGTCCGGTTTCCTTTGTGATATGGGACCAATTGACCGGGAAGGTAAAGAGGGTGCATGCGAATGATATAAAACTAGCGGTAATAGGGGAATTGGAAGGAGCCGAAACAAGAACTAAACAGAAAAGGCTGAGGAGAACTAGTTTAGTAGAACCCGAAGAGTTGGAGACGGGGAGTGAAAGCGAAGGGAGTGAAGAGATTGAAGTTAGCCCAACTACCCTTCGAAGGCTGAGGAGGTAAAGCGGATCCCAGCAGGTACCTCTGGGAAGAAGAGGAACTAAGTGAATGGGAAGAACCGGATGAAATTCCGTTAGCACAATTGCAGAGTAAATTGCGGGCCGAAGAAGCGCCTGGTGTTAATGAGGAATTACCACTGAAATTGCGATTAAGTGGGGCGGTGCAGGCCGAGCCCAAAGAGGAATCAGTACAATGGTTGTGCCGAATGAGTAATGGTCTGAGACTGACCGAGCAATTATTCTCATTGTTGTGGGTTGCGTGGAAGGTCCCCCATGGATGCACAGCACTGGTGATGGTGCGGGTCAGTGCTTAATATGTTGCTCTAAAATATAACCACCTATTCGAAATCAAAACAGAATGATTAAGAGAAATTATTCTCTCTATATCCTTGCAGACATGGACGAGAGGAGGCTCACGGTACTGATGATGCTAGTTCTGGTAGGTTATACCTGGGAATACAGTGAGAATATTCTATTTAAGGAGAAAAGCGAAGAATTTATAACTAGATCAATGTGATTGATAACTTTGGTGATAGACATATAGCTCTATGAGAAGTTATAGGGTCAGTTGAAGATCGAATTGGACAAACTAGATACAGCCAGGACACAAGTCGCCAGAGATTATTTACAGACTCTGGAATACCACCTTAGCTCAGGAGTCCCTAATACTTGAGAGACAATGGAAGGATATGAGTTACTATTTGAATGGAATAAAGTTGTTACAGACCAGGTAAACGAGGGCAGTACTACGTATAATGGGAAAGGCATTGAGCGTGTTGTTGGTACAGTCTCCGAAGAGGAAGTGAGGGTAATTAAGAGGAAATTAAAAGTGGTAGAGCGTATCTATTATCAATGTTACTAGGTTGGAATTTACCTTTCAAAGCTGTCTGTAGCAATGTCGGCCAGGCTTCGATGAGCCATTCTAGGTTTAAAGCAATTTTCTCGAAGTGTTGGAAATATTTATTCACGTCTTTTTCATTGAATGTAGGCACAAGCTGGATTTGCTTGGTGATGTCAAAGTTGTTCCGCTCCCTCTCGTGTCGTAATTGTTCTTGTTCTATTTCTCTGGTACGGGTTTCTTGACTAATTCTCGCCAGCTTAATTTGGGTCTCGGCTTCGATCTTAAGTTTCTCCAGTTCGATCTGGGCTTCTGAGAATTCAGGTGCTTCTGACACAAGGTTGTCAAGAACGCTCCGGTCGAAAACTTCATTATCGACCATGTCTTCTGAGACCACTCTCACCAACTGCGCCTTTCGCATATACCATCTTACGTCCAACTCCAGTTTTAACCCTATCTCTAAAATATGGTCCTTTTTCAGCTTTAATAGACCGTCAAACGTGGGAGAGTTTAGAAAAGTATCTATTACAGATATCTCGGTTTATGTGTCTTCCGTAATTCTATGACTGCACTGTTCCTCACTGCGAAGTCTTGTAGAAAAGGAGAAATAATTCCCGGACACGAGCGCCAAATTCTGTTACGCCCGGGGTTTCGTTGGGACTACGATAGCAACGAGAAAATAAAAAAAAATAAGTAAGAGATCCCAAAGTTCGATATAAAAATAAAGAAAAGAACGTTGGGAGGGGAATTCTCCAATTCCAGACATCGGTAAACGCAGAGAGAAACTGAACTATACGCAGACACAGGACAACAGAAGACAACACGAGAATATATAATACAAAGATTTTATTCATAGAATACACAAAGTGTGAATGTAAGAAAAAGAAATAGAAAACTAAATAATACAAGGGATGAGGAGATAAGTTATCAATTAAACAGATGCGGCGAAATACATATGAATACGAAGATAGCAGATTATAAGATATGGAAAAACATGCAGAAACTTACATAAGATTGGAATCGACGTCGATTGACTATTACCGGGGTACAGTTTGTTCAAAAGGATATTCATACACCTCTCTGAAAGCAAGGGGTGGGATTGACAATGTTCTACTATGAATTTTTGACTGTCGACGTCCAATCCGGGTTGATGACGAGGAGAGCACACATAAAAATCACGGGAGTGTAGCCGACTTTGGTTGATAATGTTGATCTAGATTCTCGCGTCGGTCCATTGGTTTTTGGGTGTATCTAATTCTTCTGGCATCAAACAACGAAGTCTGGTTTTGGTGACAACTGCTTCTTCTAATGGTAAATAGCTAAGACTGGTTTTGGTGACGTCCGATTCCTCCGATAGCCAGCAGCTATGTGAGAACGTTGTTACCCCAACACGTGCGAAAGGAAAACTGCAATATGTTGAGTCAACACGTGTTGGCCTCCCAAAAATTATGCGTCATTCACGGATCATGTTAATATCATTGGCACCTATCTGTCAAACAGCGTTTGTTTGGCCTACGCATCAGAGACAAGGTAGGAAATGGGGGGGGGAGGAATATATGGGTATAAAAAATATATATATCCCACA